>CAKAOI010045564.1:467-22372 GCA_916701655.1 Sebastiscus albofasciatus
CTTAATAAACCATGCTTTAATCCAGTCCGTCTATAAATGGGGAAATGTAAATGAAAATCTTCTGCTGTGCACCAGCCTTGTTTTGAAGCCAGTGTTAATTAAACCAACATCTAGCTTACTGAATTAATATTGTTGAATCCAGATACCTGTTCAGTGTGGTGGTGAAAACGCCTCACGTGTTCATTAAGACACCCTGTGAGTCTGGTTATAAATACACACAAGTCAGTGAAGTAGCGCCAGAATCAGGTAGTGCATTTTTATTTTTAGGTACTTCAAATCAGAGCTAGGTACGCACATCTATGCTCAGTTGATAGAGCTGGCAATCAGTAATATTGGCTACAAAACAAAGCTCAAGCACGGTGGCCATATGGCTGATTGGAGCTCCTTTGAAGTTTTTGAATATTTCGAGAATAATTGGAAGGATGGCGATCAGAAACATGATGTCCAGGAAGTGTGTGTGTTTGTGAAATAGACTCTATAACTCTATAACACTACACAACAAGACAAGACAACAGGTTAATCCTTCTGTAGTTCATAGGAAGGAGGCACTATTGAATTTAGTTTTGTCTCGTCTTGTCTTGCCGTATTATCTTATCTTATCTTATCTTATCTTATCTTATCTTATCATATTATTTTATTGTATCGTATCGTATTATCTTATCTTATCTTATCTTATCTTATCTTATCTTATCTTATCTTATCTTATCTTATCTTATCTTATCTTATCTTATCTTATCTTATCTTAATCTTATTGTGTCGTGTCGTGTCTTGTCTTAACTTATCGTATTGTATCGTATTATCTTATCTTATCGTATTATTGTATCTTATCATATCTTATAGTATCTTATCGTACCTATTGTATTATCTTATATTATTTTATCTTATTGTATCTTATTATAGTTTCTTATCATATTGTATTATCTTATCTTATCATATTATTTTATCTTATAGAACTGTATCGTATAGTATAGTGTAGTATTTTATCGTATCGTATTATCTTATCTTATCATATTATTTCATCTTATAGTATCTTATCTTATAGTATCTTATCGTATCGTATTATCTTATCTAATCGTATTATCTTATCTTATCATATTATTTCATCTTATAGTATCTTATCTTATAGTATCTTATCGTATTATCTTATCTAATCGTATTATCTTATCTTATCACATTATTTTATCGTATCTTATCTTATCGTATCGTATCGTATTATCTTATCTTATCATATTATTTCATCTTATAGTATCTTATCTTATAGAATCTTATCGTATCGTATTATCTTATCTTATCGTATTATTTTATAGTATTGTATTGTATCATCTTATCTCATCTTATTATTTTATCGTATCGTATCGTATCACGTAATCTCAGAGTCACACACATACTTTAACAGCCATTTTCCGAAGTCCGAGTCCCAAAAAAGGACAACCTCCTATTAATAGAATATTAAATAAGCATTTAAAAGGTTATGTAAATGTAGCAAATGTTTATCCATCTCTTGTTGTTTTCACTTCTGTTTCACTCTTGTTTGAGGACTGGGAAAGTGAAGCTCTATAATCAGACCTGGAGCCCTTTGAGCAGAAATCCTGACAAATGGTTTGTTGTCAAAGAGAATTATTGTTTTTGGGAGGAGGGGGTTTATTTGGAGAACCAAGTTTCCATTCTCTCACACTGGGGATGAAAACAATAAATATCAGTGTGCCTCAGTGTCATAGGAGAGCACTAAAACCTGAAGGGAAATAATGTGTTTAGCTTGTAAGCCTAAACTTCTTTAGCTCCTTTATTTTGACACTGGGATCCCGTGGAGACTGGCAGAGGCGTAATTTCATCGAAAGGAGAAGTTTGATGGCACATTGTGTTTGCTAGCAGTCTAAGATCACCAATGATTATATTTTGTTCATCCCTAGGATTCAAACTCTATTAGAGCTGCCAGTAGTCTGTATTCGGTCGCAAAGGTCAATGAAGACACTGCATCATATCAGCAGGACGATTGGTCAGTTGTTGGTATTAAAAAAAGGCAATATTACCAGAAGAAGACTGTGTATTAGTCCCTAGCCCCCGTGATACCAAGACTGTAATCTGCTGAAATAGCAGGGCCCTAGAGGATGCTATGCATGGAGCAATAAAGTATCACTTTATTACTCCTATTACTCTGCTGGACTTTTTTTCAACAAACTTTATAGTCTCAGTGATTAACTGATGCTTTTATTTATTATAAGGTGAATTTTCTGCAACATTTCTACCATTTTTAACCAAATCATGTACTTTTTTGTCATCCATTTCTCTTTATTCGTTTCCCATCTTCAGACTTTTTTCTCTCTTTCTACTGTTACTTTGCCTTTTGATCTCTCTTTTCTCCTCCTGTGTCCTTCAGTCCTGCCAACACTATATATGATGGAGTGACTGTCTCTCTAAAGTGCTCTACAGTACACTCCATTATGTCACTGAAAGGAGTCGACTGGCTTTAACACGTTTTTTTCTCCCTTTTAAAGGGATCCTGTATTTTTGTTCATGTGTGACCTTCAGCGGCTCTTCCCTCTTCCCCTTGTCGCTCAGGTTGTGCGAAGGCAGGAGGCGTGCGTTTCTCCGAGGATCCCCCCGCCGCCGGAGCCCCAACACATGTTCACTTCGACGAAAAGCTGCATGACTCCGTTGTCATGGTGACTCCGGAGGACGACGGCAACTTCATGGTCAAGGTATGTTTAAACTTGACACTTGATAGCTACAGTGGACGAGTAAGATCTGTTAAAATACTTTGATTTCATTAAATTTTCCTCAGATTCCAGGTTTACATGTTTGTGAACATTTAGATAAGAGCTTAATCTGATTGTTGTCATGATTTTTACTCAAAGTAGAAACAGAAATGTGCGTGCTGTACTTGTATAAATCCAGCAATGATGTTCTGGCATGAATCAATTTCGTTTCAAGGACTCAAATACAGGAAATGTTTATCATTATTAGATAATGATCATCCTTTTTACGAAGCTCAGTCATCAGCTGGCATCATCACATGCTCCCTTGGATCCAAAAGTGTGCTAGAGTAGTTTTTCCTGCCCAGCATGCAGACATTATTCAGTCCCCATCTGCTTCACGGACATCATGTACAGCAGATCACTCAATCCAAGTCCAAGTTAATGTTCCTGCCAGGGTTATAATATCTTTGTGGATCAGATTCACAATAAAAACATGCAGTTAAAAGGCCTGATATGCTAACATGGAAGCAGGTAAGGACGGGCTACAACACTAAAGATGCAAACTGATTTATTACCACCACTGAACAACAAAGTGATACTTTTTGAAGCAGATATTAAATTAGTTTAGTTTTCCCCTGGCCCTAAAAGTCTTGTCATAATTAATTAAGGACTGGACTTCCCTGGGTGCCATGCTTTTCAAGTGGTGGATGTTATATTAGGAGGTAACTCTTTGATCTAGTGGAGCATCGATGGCTTTATCTGCGAACCATCCAGGAGAAGATTAAAGTCTTTTTTTCTCATCACCGTTAATCTCCTCTGTCGGCTATAAAGACACAGGACAATGATATCAGACCTCTCATCTGTTCTCTGCTGTCAGCTCTGAGACCCTGGAGGAGCTCAATTTAGGAGCCAAGCAACGGCAACATAAACGGCTCCAACAAAAACTTCAAAAACTGCCTGTGGAAAAAAAAAATGACTAATGTGTCTTAAATTTGTCGATCAGCGACCATTAACTTGTTTCAGCTGTGACTTCATTAACGTTGAAGCTGCTGATGATCGTGATGCTAATGAAGGGTTGCATAGATGAAACTTGTTCCCTCTAATTGCTCTATTAAAACACGCAGTAGCTCATTTATTTCTGTCCTATTAGCAGTTCTTCAAGGCCTTTTTTCTTTGAATTAGTATCCCTGTGAACACGCATTCAACATCGCACCATTATTAGTAGTGAAGATATAGGGAGAAACATGAGGGATACTTTGCAGCAAAGATCCTTGGCTGGATTTGAACGCTGGATGTGAAACTAAGGAAAGGTGCTTCAATGCTTCCTTTATTATCTCCTTTAGGGTAGGATACACTGGACCATCCTTTACCAAAGGAAAGGAGATAATACCGTCTCACAAGTCCTTGGGGCTGCAACATTTAAAGTGACGCACCATTTGGCTGTCAGTAACATCCGCTGTCACTGTTTAATTGTACACAATGGATACATCTTTCTTTGGAGCTGTGGTTCTGTTTAGGACAGGGATCCTTATTTGAATTTTACAGCATTGAGTTTGTTACTGTGCTCATTTTCTATGTGTTGTTAATAAGTTGCTAAAAAACAAACAGTCTGTCTGCCGTTGTAAGTGTAAGTGCGCTCGGATTCTGTTAGCACTGCAGTTGTCTTTTCCTTCAAGTCCTTATAAATTCTCCTTCACATCTTTCCTTGACCTCATGACGTTTTCTGTCAAGGTCGAGGAACAGTGGTTAGGAAAGGACATTAGGATGTTTTCAGATGTTGGATGAGGACACTAAAGAGTAAAACCTTGTCTACAGATGAATAATAGCTCCTAATGTAAAAAAGCAATTCAAAAGCACTGATTTAAATGTTTGAGAAAAAGACATGCACACAGGCAGGGGAACGACCGCATGATTTATCGAGCAAGTCATGGATTTGTTTCTCTTTGAGTGGCTGGCACACAAAATCAAGTGCATCTCAAGTAGCTCACGTTTTCGAAAAGATTTCCTGCCTGCAGGCAGAGCATATCCTATGATCGTTTATATCAATATCACAGAACGACTTAAGCTGCCTCTGTGCTCATTTTCTCTCCGTTTTATAGTCACTGAATAAACCATCTCACTTTAGTTGATAAATTCAACCACTCAGACTTTCCTTTCTACCTTTATATTTTTCTGTGGATTTATGATAAATGTAAAAATGACTTTCCCAGGTTGAAGTGCACTAAACTTTCATGGTACATCTACCTTAATAGACACCAAGCACATTCAGAAAGCTGCCTACCGTTTACCTACCTAAGTTATACCAAAATCCCAAAGGAAAGTTCTGCTCAGTGTAGCTGAGCCTTTCCAAGCTTTGAACGTAATTCACAGCCAAATCGATTTGCTTAAAAGCTGCGTGTGCACGTGTAGATGGACTACAAACTTGGCTGCGACCTCCACCGTAACAGAGCAGCCCGTTCGTGTGAGTGTGTTTCTCAAAGCTCTTTGAGCGTACTTGAGAGTGGGCACAGAGTACTGTCAGCCCGGCGTTATCGCTCATCATGGAGGGGGGGGTTGTGTTGCTATGGAGATGGCTGGGGTGGTGATTGTAAAGACCAAAGATGAGGTGTGTGGGTTGGAGTGGTATGCATACAGCAGCTGTATGAATACCAGTTTTGATAAAACTAATTTGAATTTCACAAAGTCTGCATGTCAGTGCAGGCGGGGTGACGTAGATCTAACACATAGTTGTGTTTCTGTGTGTCTGATCTCGTTTTTTGATTAAGATGGTGAAGCAGGGATGGAAATGAGCAGCTGTCAGTGCTACAGAGATCTGCTCCAGAGGCCAATTCAGATTAGTGGGACTCAGGACAGCCATGTTTCTGAACTTGCAGAATGTGTTTATGAGCTTTTTCTGCAGGTTTGCATGCACGTTAACTATAATCATATTACTGTGAGTAACCAGATTATGGGTTAATGGCTGCAAGGATGTGTGGCTGACTACAGGAAGCATTGCCATAAAATAAGAGAAGGGATATTGTGTTTATTTTTAGTTTAAAGGGATAGTTTGGGTGTTTTGAAGTGGGGTTTTATGAGCTACTTATCCATAGTCAGTGTATTACCTACAGTAGATGACGGTCGGCACGCCCCCAGTTTGGAGAAGCAAACAGGAGTTACCGCACAGAGGCAAAGCAATGTACTGCTGTGGATGGGGCCGACCTAAAAGAAAAGCCCACCTAAAAAAACAATATCAGTTTAAAGGGACTATTTGTAACTTTCGGAAGTGCTTGTTGACAGCGACACCTGTAGCCGTTAAGTCAACGAAAGTCAGCGTCGGGCTCGCGCTTGCTCGTTCTAAATAGACATGAACGAGCATCGCTCAACAAAGTGAGGCGACACACGTCAGCTAAAACCACAATATCACTCTATATGTCACCTGCTTGGCAGTAATATTAGCTGACCAGACGGAGGTCTCTCCATGAATCACTGCTGATCATAGTGTTGGCTTTTCCTGCTTCAGCCCCGGAGGCTGAAGCAGGAAACTCCATGAAGGGCTCATTCTAAGCTAACCAAAACACAACAATTCTTAGTTTCAGGTGATTATACACTAATGAAAACATAGTTATGAATATTATATTCTATTTCTGCTAATAGATCCCCTGAAATGTTACACACTGTTCCTTTAAGATGGTTTGCCAGCACTTTCAGTGAATAAAAATGACTTTACCGAGTTACCATCTGGAGTCACAGCAACATTAATTT
Organism: Sebastiscus albofasciatus; assembly: GCA_916701655.1. Lineage (NCBI taxonomy): Eukaryota > Metazoa > Chordata > Actinopteri > Perciformes > Sebastidae > Sebastiscus > Sebastiscus albofasciatus. The sequence continues at coordinate 6,905 of CAKAOI010045564.1, forward strand.
GACATTCTAGCACTGCCAGCAGCTGTAAACCAGAATTTAAAAGAGCTCACAAATCTTCTAGGTTAGTGCCTCATTCACTGTCTGTGGAGGATTGTCTTTTTTTTTCCTCCCAGTGACATCTCCAGTTTGTAGTTAGTAAAGAGTGTTGCATGTTCACATATACTGACTGAATCGTCTTGGTGAACTGGACATACAAGTTCAGAAAATGTGTGGTATTTCCTCCTCAGGTCAAGTTCAGTGAAGAATTGCACAATTTTTGTGGATGAACAATGAGCCGTTTGTGCCACTCCCTGTGTTACACATCTTCAGAAACGTCACTGTCATATCTCGGCAGTGCACTCGTAAACTAGACTTTAAATTGCTTACTAACTAAAATGTTTCATATTGGTTATCACTTCTCCGTCTCCATCATCGAAGCAACCTCTCTTTTGGTCCAAATCTGCGGCATGAAATTCATATTAAATCAATTTTTCAGAGGCAGCTCACAGTGTCTGGACATGCGTGGGACTACGCTCTAAGAATGATTATTGTCTTTCTCTGCAGCGCTGCTCCACTGTTCCCTCTCTCCCTTCTCACTTCCTGCTGTTTGCAGCCTCTGCTCTGCTGCTTTAACCGGGGGTCGTGTGGGGCTGTAGCTGCCGTTTGCAGCTCTAGCCGGAGGGGCTTTGGTGCTTATCTGTCCTTGCCTGCACTTCCCTGCGGCCTTCTCTCTCTCTCTCTCTCGCTGTCTCTCTTTTTTTATCCCGACTCCTCTGTGAGGCTTTCTTCACTCCTCTCTGTGACGGGTCCCTCATGAATTTTTCTCTTTGCTAAAGTTACACAGCTACCTCTGCATCACTCCCCACATCTCTCTACCTGTCTGCTGCTCTTGATCTCACTTCCCTACCTTATAGCCTCCTTTTTAAATGTTGCATGTTGCTAGTATGAATTTTAAAATCCATACTAGCATCTGAAAATTCACGTACAACCTGATGTATGATCTTGTATACGGCTGCGACTGATTGGTTTCATTGTTGATATATCTGTTGATAATTTTTTTTTAATTGTTTAGTTTGTAAAATGTCAGAAAATAGCGAAGCAAAGTCTTCAAATTGCTTGTTTTGTCCAACCAAGATTCCCAAAACCCAATGATATTCAAAGTCCAGTGATATGAATCAGAAAAAGCTACACATATTCACATTTGAGAAGCTAAAACCAGATAGTTTGGTGTTTTTTGCTTAATAAATGACTGATACAGTTAATCAATTACAACATTTTCTGTTGATCAACTAATAAATTAAAGAACTAAATGTTTTTGTAGCTATAAATCCCTTTTTAAATTGAATCATTTAGCGTTCTTTCTGAATTTTGGAAAGGAACCTTCAACTAATGATTATTTTAATTAAAGATTTAATCTATTATGATCAGACAGAGCGTTTTTTGCAGTTTGCTACGTCTTTCTTTAAATTGTTTGCTAGGCAACCACTGAATGAGTGCTAACGTAAGCGGCGGCTGCCTAGCAAGCAATTTAAAATGTGAGGCGCATAGAGCGGAAAAACGCGAGAACGGCGTTAACACGGTTTTGCACTCGGCGCCTCACGTTACTGCACTTTCGGAAAAGGAGGAGTGAGCGGACTCAGTTGGTTGCAGTCTGCAACCACACCACTAGATATTGCCAAATCCTACACACTGTGCCTTTAAATGATTAATCAATTATCAAAATAGTTGTAGATTAATCTTCTGTTGATCGACTAATCATTGCAGCTGTATCTCTGGCTCTGCTAAAGATCAGCAAAGGTCAGAGATACTCAACTTGTTGATTGCTAACACAGAAAAATCCATGCCAACTTCCAACTGAATTTTGTCCTCCTGGGGGTCCATGTTGGCGTCTCTGCTTCACTTTCCAAACGGCTGTAGAAGGGGTAACCATGAATAAGATTAGGCTCTTGAATTACTGACAAATCTACTCACAGGGGATTAGTATTATTGGAAGATTTTGGAGTTGAGTGAAATCCAAGAGGTGATTCATTTTTATTTCCCATCAGGCTGAAATTGCCAATTTGGCAGAGGTGAGGGGGGATTAAGATCAGCAGAGCAATAACTAATGATTTAAATTAGAGGACTCCCTCAAGGAAAACTCAGCCCAACAGTGCAGTGCTTATAAGAATTACTTATCCATGTTTCTCATTAATCCTTTATTTATTGAGCTGTAATGGACTTACACTATGCAATGTGAGGCCATGCCAAAGTCTGTTTGCCTCTCTATAAACCCCTCTCCCTATGTTACACACGGATTAGTCCAAAGTTTGTGGGAGAGAGAAAGACAGCCATTGTTTTCCCTCCTAATCTTTCCCTTTCAGCTCCCTAAATATCTCTCTCTCTCTCTCTCTCTCTCTCTTTCTCTACAGGTCGGCTTCCTAAAGACGCAGCACCGCTATGAAATAGTGTTCACCTTGCCCGAGGTCCCAGCCCTGGGGAAGGATGTGTGTCCGGCTCCAGTGCCCAGTCCACACCTCCGGATCACTGATATCACACCGGCACCAGAGGGTGAGATCAAAAACCAAACATGAATAAACACAGCAGAGTGTGCATCTAAAAGAAGCTCTTTAAAATATAAAATATATAAAGAACTTTCAGGGGGAAATAAGGATCTCTTCTTGATTTCTTTTTTCTTAGTACTGCTCAATTAGCTCTGGTAAGGTTACTACATTTTCATGCTAAATATCAGGGTCAACGGTGTTATCACAATATTTATCAAGCTTCCCTGAAGCACCACCATTAAGAGATTAATACTGAACAAACAGTGAACTGTATATTGCAGCTTTGTTGGACAGGGAGTCTAGTTTGCTGGTCTCTCAGCCCCCGTTTAACCGGTTGTGGCTACATTAATAAAACTGCTAATGAAGGCAGGTGCTTAACCGATGACTAATTACTGATTTGCATTTTAACATTTTGATCAACTCTGAGTTTCTCCCATCTGGCGGTTGGACTGTAAGGGTACGTGTTCACGGGGGCGCTTTTTTGGAACGCGAGAGATCGCCTCGCTTCCCAGCATTGGACGCTTAATGGGCTGCCACTAGACACAAGGCACTAGGCTCCTGATTGGATGAACACTTTACCCCGTGGGCTGCTGCTCTCAGCTTTCAAACCAGAACACGGCGGCTCAATTGGAAACTTTCTTCACTTATATCACGAAAATAGTTCACCGAAATGTTTTTCTGAAAACATTTCACGCGAGAAATAAGCCACGCAGGTGCTGAATCTGTCTTTATTTTGGATCAACAACTGTTAGTTTAAAAGTTTCTCAGAAGTTTCCAGAGGCAGCGAGTCGCACGGATGCCCCTGATTTGCATAAAGTAGCCTAGACCTCAACTTTATGCAAACCAGGAGCGGCCAACGTGATGCCCCGTCTCTCGAATCGTGCCGCCATGCTACCAGAATGCATAGCACAGCTAATGGGAAGCTTGGAAAGGACGGAGGCTGTGGACACATACCATTAGTCTGCAAGGTATCTCAGCTCTGGCTCGTGCTCCAATCAATTTCAACCCTTCTTTGGGAAGACTCAATGTACTCCCAGGAGCCAGGGAGTCAGGGTTTATTTGAGAATCAGTTACAACGTTACTGCAGCTGATAACATAAGCAATTATACCAAATATAAATATGTGCATAGTTGGTTCCTACAAATATAATAAAATGACTTCACACCATGCTTGCCTTGGATTCTATTAAAGCCTAACAAACACTGAACTGTTTATTGTTGGACTCTAGAGGAGGACAGACAGGGAGTCTAGTTTGTTGGTCTCTCTGCCCCCGTTTAACCGGCTGCAGCTGAATAAATCAAACTGCTAATGAAGGCAGGTGCTTAACAGATGACTAATAACTGTGACGCATTTTAAAATAAGATGAAATGTTCTACATATAATGCATAACATAAGATGGAAAAAAAACACACTGAATAATAAGAATAATACTTAAGTTATACATAATCTGTGAACCACTTTTACTAATAACCCCACTTCAACTACAATGTTGTTAATTAAAAAACAGTCTGTGCTGCAAAAAAAACATCTTGGAAACCACTGTTGAAGAGGCAAAATGACCATAATAATCTGCACTAGCTGGATAAGGTCATTTGCAAATGCCATACTTAAGGATAACTTTGTAATATAGCCAGCCTGATACAGTCCAATAATAGTACTATATATTGTAATTTTTTACATAAGCATAAAGATTAATTATTGAGATTGATCCCATTAATTACTTTTATTTTAAAATTGTGACCACAATATGAATTGAACTGGACATTTTACAGTTGAAAAGTCCCCTCTCCAGCGCTCTCTGGTGGTCAAACTATGTAACGATGACACTGTTCGGAAATGACCTCAAACCTAGTTTGGCATTTCTGTACTTCAACTTCTGGTCACCTATCGGCTGGACATATACGTTGACGTCAATAATCATCTGCAATAAGCTAATTTATCTGGCGAGTTCTGACCTTTAACCCCCTCCACTCTTCCCTACTTTGTTTCTGCAACTCCTACACATTAATTTCCCTCGGGATAGATACAGTTCTATCTTATCTTATCTTCTTATCTTATCCTCCCACACTCTGTAAGGTCAAGCCCTAAACGGCACAGCAGTATTATTATTACAGTATGTTACATTTCTGTCAGATCTCTGTTCTAATTTACCATCTAACTGCTCTTCTGAGGATGTTGCTGCAAGCTGCAAACGCAGCTCTTAAATGTCAGTCATTACTTAAATCCCCTTTAAATTAGTTTTCTTAATAAACCCCGTCTAGACGGCATCAGACATGCAGCTCTCTGCACCAGCTCTGTGCAGGCTCGTGTCTCGGCTGCATCTCCCGGGCATAACCGCCACCTGAAGCTTTTATTTAAGCTTGAAGTCTATTTTTTCCTGATACTACGTGCGTAGTATCGGGCGTACTACTATATTATTACAATTTACTACATATTTTACAGTTTTATCATTATTTTATCTTATTATTTATTATCATATTATCTTTATTTTAGCATTATCTGACATTTTTCTTTGATAATATTGTTTCCGATGGCTTGTTTTTCATTTATTAGTGTTTGTTTATTGATTCCATTTTGAAAAGTGGTACACAAATGTAGTTTTCTTTACTGTTTAGTGTAATAATGTAATAATTAGGCCGTGCTTGGGCTCAGAGAAAGCTATAACCTTTTGTAAATGAATCATATGCATCAGTATGGATAAATATATGTATATTATATAGTAAATAGTAAATCTATGGAAAAATAGATCAGGAATACTCCAACATATCACAAGAAAACTACACACTGAACAGAAAGTTTGGCCGTTTTTTGCGACTCAACGCTTTGAAATTCGGGGTTAGGCTCAAATAGTATCACAAGTTATCTTCCCTGAGCCACATCCTATGCAACATTCATCCAGTGTAATATACAAATGCAGACCTGATGTGAAATGCTTTGCGAGTTAACTCTCAGTGGCATTGTTACAGGCTGCGTGGAGGACCAGATGGCTGAGGATTACAGGAACAGACAGTTGAGACAGTGTTAGCGCAGCAATCTGTCTCTGGGGAATCATAAAAAAATCATAAAAACAAAACACTTTCCTGCGTTTGTCTTGAATTCCCGTCTCTCGTTGTGATCTCAGAGGCTGTAAACATATAAAATGGCAAACTTTACACGTGTGTGAGTCTTAAATGGATTCCCCTCTCACCACTAAACCTGCTGATTTGAGCCAAAAGTGATTCTGGGAGTCGCGCCCACTAAATGCCTGTAACTGAAGCAGGTCATTGACCTTTACTGTCTGCTCACTGTCACACCCTTTTTTATTACACTACACTGTCTGGAGCTGGGTCAGCTGATGTTAACAGCGACAGGTGTGAGTTTACGTGCGTGTGTGTGTGTTTAATATGCTCGTGACCATCATTTTGTTCTCTTGATTGTCTAGTATCAGTCTGATCCATATTCAAAACATCGCCTCACGAAGAGAAACAAAGAAAGAGTGTGTTACGTGTGTGTGTGTGAGGAAATCCAACCCCACTTCATCTTTGTATTCTTCTCTCTGTGTGTGTGTGTTTCCCAGGAGGTCTGAAGGTGACGTGCGAGTACATGGCCCAGCAGGAGGGGGTTCTGTGTGAGGAGGTGCTGCTGCTGAGCGAGACCAACGAGGACGTTTGTGTTAAAGTCAGAGTTCACGCCAGAGTCATGGGTGAGACGACTTTACCGATATGAGCGATAATCATCTTTGCAACACACTGTAGCTTTTAGAGGAGCTTTGTTTTTGACAGATGGGGAACTGAAAGTGTTTCCGTCCGCCTGTTTTTATGCACATTTACAATTTGCGCATAAAAAAACTGTAGGTTTTGCTGTTAAAACTCAACATCATACTGCCCTTTTTATCTTTATAGTAAGGCTGCAACTAACGGTTATTTTCACAATCAGTTAATCTGTGATTTTGTTAGCTTAGAATGAGCCGTTTATATCTCCATACGGAGCAGGTTCTCTTCACGGAGCCGGCCTCCATGTTTCTATAGTTGCCCATAACGGACAAACCAAACACTTAACTTTTGCTGCTTGGGCCGGAGTCAATAACGTCGCCGCCGCTCTCTCTCTCTTGCTTCAACACTCATTTCCCTCGTACACACACACACTCACACACACTCTGGCTCTGCTATTCTCCAAATGGCCTACGCTACCCTTACAATAGCTCTAGGTAGGGCCATTCGTCTTTCACCACAGTAGTTCTCCAACACACTTGGCACACAGGGAGAGGTTTAAGTTAGTTGCAATCTGCAACCTCACCACTAGATCCAACACACTGCACCTTTAATCGTCTGGTCCATAAAATGTGAAACAATTGTCAATTTCACAGTCAATTCCAGTTTCCTAAAGTCCAATGTGATGTCTTTTAATCGCTTGTTTTGTCCGGCCAACAGTCCAACACCCAAAGATACGATTGAGAAGCTGGAACAAGACACTGTTGGCATTGGCATTTGTTTTTTTTCTTGAAAAATGTCAATCAAAATAGCTGCCAATACATTTTCTGTCGACTGACTAATCGAATAATTGACTTATCATTCAGAACTACTTCATAGTATTTTAGAAATTTAGTTTTCCACAGAAGAGTCTTCATCCAGAGTTTTTAATGAGCACATTTTAATGTCAACGTGGGAGCAGCAAGTTCTTTCACACTAATTGGATCTCATTGTTTTTATAATCAGCATTTTGAAGCCCATTAGTTTTACTACAGCTGACTGCTGAGAGTCTCTTATTTCTTCCTCTTCTAGTTTTAAAGTCAGAAACTGAAGGCACTATTTTCAGTTGTGTGCTACCGCCACCTGCTGGTGACTCTGTACCTGCTGGTGACTCTGTGCAGAGGGTCTTTTCAGTTCAAATCCTTGGTATTTTATAAAATGCAAAGTTGTTTTTCAGGTGTAACAAACTCTGCAACATTATCGTCCTGCTCTCTGCTATTGTAAAGCTCTTCGAAGGCAGAGAAAAGCCTGTAATTAATTTGCATTTTCTCCACTTAAATCTGTGTCAGTGAGACTGAATTAGACGCTGGCATTTGTGTCAGCAGATGGAGAATTAGGTAAAGAGGGCATATGTGTGTTTCCATTAGTGACAGCGTAAATATAGTAGAGATAGTGTGCGCTTTAGGATGATTGGTGGTTGTGTTGGTATATTTTTACTCACAGAGCGTGACCTGAACATCTGTCCAGATGTCTGTGTGTAATTGAGGCCTGGATGGCGACCAGATCAAAGGATTAAGCCTTTGCTGGTACTCTCAGCTGCATTATCGCGTTGAGATCAGTGGCTGAATAAGTCTGATGTAACATTATACTGCTGCGGGCACGTTCAGCGTTCAATCTGGATATTGTGCAAACAGTTGTGGCATCCAGGGAGCGGTGAAGAAATCAAGAATTTTTTTTTTTTTTTTTAATCCGTTGTTAAAGAAATCAAGATATATACATTTCCTTTAAAATTCATCTTCAAAGAAATTAAATTAAAAAAAGAAGTTGTATTGGTCATTAAAGAAATCGAGAAATGTAAAAAATATATATATTCATCTTCAATAAACTCAAGAAATGTAAATTAAAAAATTAACTTTAAAAGAAATCAAGAAATCCAAAAAAATATTCGTCTTAAATGAAATCAAGAAATGCAAATTTCCTTTAAAATTCGTCTTAAAAGAAGTTAAGAAATGTTAAATTTCTTTTAAATTTTTCATTAAAGAAATCAAGAAATATTTGTTTTTTTAAATTCGTTGTTAAAGAAATCAAATCAATAATCGTCTTAAAAGAAATCAAGAAGTGTTAATGTTTGAAAGAATTTAAACAAACACGCTTAAAACAAACATTTCAGTCATTATAAATGCCTTGTCTAAAGACTGTTAATATCTTTTAGGTTGTGTTTATTGTAATCATTACTTCATTAGTCAACTGGCAAAAAAAGTATGACTATTTTTATAATCGCTTAATTATTCAAGTCTTTCATCGAGCAAGAATAAACAAATATTTGTCAGTTCCAGCTTCTCAATTGTGAGGATTTGCTTCTTTTCTATGATTTATATCGTTGTAAATAAAATATCTATAGGTTTTGGATAGACGTTTGAACAAAACAAGATGATTTCAAGATGTCATTTTAGGCTCTGGGATGTGTGTCTGCAGTCATTCCCTCCAGTCTATTACATGATGGATATGGGAGGAAAAGAAAAGTTGTTGCATTGGCCGGGAATCGAACCCGGGCCTCCCGCGTGGCAGGCGAGAATTCTACCACTGAACCACCAATGCATTTGGGACTGTCTCTATGGCAACAAAAGATTTTGATAGTGAGCAAGACCCAGATTGGTGAAATATAAAAATATTATGCTAGTGATTTAAATTGTCCCACTGCGAAACATTGCATCACAAGTGGTTAAAACATCATTCATTGTACATGTTAAATTCAGCGTGCATGTGTTATTTACCAACGCTGCCTTATTCACAAGCACTATGACAGAGAACTGAAGCGGTTGACCAGTTCGTAACAGAACAGAGCGAATAGGTTTAACTCCTGTTCTGATTTCTGTGACCATCTGTTGCGTTACGCTCTGCAGCTTCTAGGACTTGAGACGTCCACACAGGAGGCTCCTGTGTTCCACATGGGAGGGTCAGGAACTGCATAGAAGCGGATACTTCCAGTCAGAGGGGGTTGAGGGGGAAGGGTAGCCCTGAACGGAGCGTCTCGGCCACTCAGTTCTTTCTCCCACGCTGTGTACACACCGCATGGATTATAATCTTTCAATGTGGGACTGATATGACTGAAACCTTTCATTTAACAATAAGTGACTCTGTTTGGTTCAATCGAGCCAGGATGAAACCAGTTTTAACCCTCACAGATCTTGAGAAACACACTCTTCATTTGCTTCTCAGCCAATAGTCAGTTGCTCTTCTCCTGCAGCTTGTTCAAAATGCTGCATCAAGACTTGCTATTGCTGCAAGAAAAAAAGGACATCATTCCCATCCTTGCCTCCTTTCACTGTGATGCTGATATTATCCTTGAAGGCTACTGCAGGATTACATGTCCCAAAGAGGCCCGCATAGACCCGTTTATGTCTTTTTTAGGGGGAACAGGGGGTCTTTAAGGCGAGATAGCAGGTCAGCAGTAGATGCCACATAGAAGTGGTGTACATCATCTGAAAGCTGGGAACCTGAAGCTTAATTTGAGATGCACTGTGATGGACCCCAGTATGCAGAAATATTAAAACACACCATTTTTAGAATAGACGAAAATAACACATTTGTACTGCATGCATAAAACTACATGTTTTTTTGCCCAAAACTGCATGTGATTATCACAAAGTGGGCATGTCTGTAAAGGGGAGACTCGTGGGTACCCATAGAACCATTCACATATCTTGAGGTCAGAGGTCAAGGGATCCCTGTGAAAATGGCCATGACAGTTTTACCTCACCAAAATTTAGCCTAACTTTGTAGCGTTATTTAGCCTCCTTCCCGACAAGTTAACATGACATGGTTTGTACCAACCATTCGTTAGGTTTTATAGTTTCATATGATACCAGTTTCTTCAATCTAGCTTTAAGACTGAGCCTGCTACAGCGTCAGACTCGTCAGGGTCTGAACTTCTCTCTCTAGCTCTCTTTTTTCATTCTTGGTGCAACTATTTATGTCACATTTTATCTGAACAACGGAGTTGTTCATAGCTTGAAATAAACCATGTTTAATGCATATGGATGACAACTGCAAAGCCTTTAGCCCATTGCTTGTTAAGGTTTGAAAGTAGTGAATTTATTTTCCTCTGTCTTCCTCTCATCTAGATCGTCACCACGGTACCCCTATGCTGCTGGAGGGAGTCCGCTGCATCGGGGTGGAGCTGGAGTACGACTCTGAACAGAGCGACTGGCAGGGATTCGACTAAAGCTCAAGCTCCCCTTCCACCTGAAGTACACACACACACACACACACACACATACACATTCGTTCCATCGTAGAAGTGTACGCTTCCCACATCAAACACACACCAAATAGGAAAAAGTGTACACACAAATGATTTAGTGCCACGTAATGTACATACAGCATTTCACGTGTTCAGTGTTGGATTCAGAGGATGTTTGTGTCCTGAGAACATTTACATACAAAAAAAACATTCCTCTGCTGCAACTTTTCACAACATCTGAACAGACTAGTTTCCTCCCGCTCTTCATTTTGTCACCATTTCTGTTGGTAATCTGTGTTTCCCTCGTTGAATCTCTAGAGGGCGGCAGCGCTCTTTGAATCAGTGCAGCCTCAGATGCACTTTCACCTCCGGTTCCCTCTTTTTCCTGAAGTGCAAACTGACTCCCACATGGATTTATAGGTGAGGGACTAAACAAGGGCTCTTTTATTAATTAAGTAGCTTCAAATTGACATATAGGAAGAGACATAAATCTGCACAATTCAGGGGGAAAAGAGTTTAATTTATTAGTTGAGCCTGTAATGTCTCTGTTTAACCATAAGGGGGCACTGCAGACCTCTTTATGTAAAGCTCATCCAATCTGAAGGCTTTTTGGGGACAAACTGCTGCAGTGTGGTCACATTTCTCCATTTAAAGGAAAAATCCAACTAGGGTTCTCTTACACTGTTATATAGGCTATATACTATCTTTTCTGTATTTCCCAGGAAATCCCAAAGAACATGTGTGAACTTATTTCAATAGATTTAGGTGAGGAAGCAATAATAATAGAAAGAGGGGGAAAAAAACTGAACATGAATAACGCTTCAAAACATGTACATTAGCTATACGGTATTAATCTATTGAGGTATTTTTTCTGTGATAGATTTCCCTGCATGATTGTGAAACATTTGTGTGCAATAGTACATCTAGGAAGAAGCGCTTTGTCTTTTATTATTATGAGGATATCTCTGCTACCAAACTTTTGTTGTTATGTTTTGCCACTTTCCACAGAATTAAAGAAATTTAAAAGCCAATTTTAAGGGCAATAAATAGAGCTGAAACAATTAGTGGATTAATTTGTGTCAATTAAAAAAGAAATTAAAGGGTAACTTCTGTATTTTTCTACCCCAATTTCCCATGTTTTTGTGGGGACCACAATTTTTTTAATTGGTCCAGCATTAAGGGATAACATTCTGAAAGGAGCTGCGAGGGCAAGTGAGCAGCGTCAATATAACATTAAGTTCACTAAAAGTGCTTGTTTTTGCCGCCAACAGTGTCTGACAACATTATGGAAAGAACCCTACAGAGAAATAAAATGGTTTTCTTACCTTTCGCTTAGTCTGTTTGTTAATGTGTCTACGCCACCTCACCAGATTTCAGAACGAGACTTCTCCTAGAGTGAGACTCTTTCCATAATGTTGTCAGACACTTCTAATAACAATCAGAGCCTGTCATGGCAAAAACAAGCACTTTTAGTGGATGTTAATGGCGCGGCCAGCTTGCCCCAATGGCACCATATTACAGCCTGTGAGCAGCCGCCATCTGCAGCGCTCTTTCTCAATACTGGACCAGTTTCAGAAGTTGTTGTTCCTATAAGTCAGTTAGACACAAAGACATGGAAAGATACGGTCCAGGTTGAAAAATACTGAAGTTACTCTATAATGTGCAGTTATTCTGATTAATAAATTAGTGATTTAAGAGCCGAGATGCCAAATATTCTCTGGTTTCAGCTCTGCAAATGTGAGGATTTTCTTAATATACATTTCTGGGTTTTGGACTGTTGGTCCGAGAAAACAAGACATTTGAAGATTGGACCTTTTTCTGTATTCTCTGACATTGAACAGATCAAACTCTTAAAGGGGCTCTATATAAGAATGAGAAATTGCTTGTTAACAGTGACACCTGTGGCCGTTGTGTCAACGACAGTCAGTGTCCTGTTGCTCGCGCTTGTGCTTGCACTACGTAGACGCGAGCAAGCATTGGTCAAAACAGTGAGGCAACACACGAGACTGATCGTGATTGACAGCTAAAACCACAATATCACTATATACATTTCACATGCTTGGCAGTAATGTTAGCTTACCTGTCCAATAGGAATTTTGCCAGCTTGGTCAGTTTTGATACCCAAAACCAAACGAAGATCTCTCCATGAATCGAAGGCCCGGCTGATTTTGATCTTCGTTCCCCCCCCCCACCCCCCCTCCGACGTCGGTTACATTCCTGATTTGCAAGATGGGCTTCACTAGAGTCTGATTTGTGGTGGAGGCTGGTTGTTTGTTGGCGTTAGCGAACTCCATTTCTAACCAAACGAAATTTCTAACCGAGCTGAAGAGAGCAAAGGCACTCGCGAACGTGCATGACGTTACATCCGTTGGATTTTCCTGGAAAAATGTCCCCTTTCGTCACATTAAAAGCAATCTACGGGCTGATAGAGGAAACCCAGAAAGTCGCAGAAGGTCTCATTTTTTAGGTACGGTTACAACCTGTTCACACATTTGCAGTAAAAAAACAAACTGTTTATATGTGTAAAAACTTACATACGGTCACTTTAATCCACTAATCAAGAAAATAATCATTAGATTAATCAACAATAATAATAATCATGTTGTGGGTGGATTTTTCCTTTAAGAGAACTTGCTGCAGCCGGTCCAGCAGAGTTCGGGTGTTTGAATTCATGAAGCCTTCAGAACACACATGCCACGCAAAGTGCCTTTCATTGTACCGTCCTCTTTCTGATGTTGTTTTACCATCTCCTGCACATCCGGTCACATACTTTGTTGTCTTTCCAGTGTTAAATCCCACTTCTTCCACCGGCTTGCCTCAGACAGATGTGTCTGTCTCTCTTATCCATCCTCTACCCATCGCTCTCATCACAGTACGAGTGCAGATCAGAGAGAATTGACAGGCCTGATCTGCTTAATATACATTAGTGCCATGATCCTGACATTTCCTCTGTGTTTTTCTTAAACCCTATCGAATACATCAGCCTTAAAGAAAATTATTCTGCGTGTAATTTCTCTTCATAGTCGACCACAAGCTGTTGGTACAGATTAAATACATTTATTTGATGTTTGCTTGCGAGTAACAGGTCAAAGTCTGCTTTGTTTCTTCTTAGCGTAAAACTGAAATGCTCAATAGTTTCAAGAATGTAGCAGTTTATTTGTTGATATCTGTCTTCTGTGTGTGTGATTTGTACTTTATAATGTCAAAAATGAATAAAAATGTGTGTTTGAGTTTTGGTACTTGTTTCGGCTTCTGTCAGTTCATAGCAGGGACACTAGGTGGCAGTCTACACCGCTACACCGATGTTACACAAAATATGTTCTCCTGTGGAGATTAAAGTAATAATAAAATATCAACATTTCAGATTCTTAGAAATGACAAGATTAACTGGTCCTAACAGAGCATGAATTATGTTTGGTATAAAGAGCAAAAACTGACAGATCATTTTAACTTATTGAAACACTGCATGTTGCACCGTGAGTGTGAAATCAGCCCCAGAGGTGTGAGAATAAACCTGTTTTTAATATTCAACAAGTAGTTTTGAGACTCAACAACACTTTTACTGAACCTACTGTTCAGTCACTGTACCGGACTGAGGTACAAAATCTGTACCTTTTTACTTGTGTTTCTTTTTTAATATTTATTTAAGTTGGACATTTCACTTAAAATAGACAAATATTTGAAATCACACCAATTAAAAAAAATATTTTAGCAGCTTACTGCAAACATCAGACTTCTGTATATGCTACCTAGATTTTTCTGATGGTCTCATTCCAGTGTGGATTCCTTTGCTGCTTTATACTTTTAAAGATTTGCATAGAAAACATGTTTTTTTTCTAAAAACATGTACTTTTTTTAATTGATTAACTGTTAATGTTTTTTAAAAAAGTGTTTTTTGCCTCTCAAAGTCTTTGATTAACTATAATTATGGATGTATTGCACATGGTAAAATTAAGAAATAGTTGATGGGAATAATTGCTTTCAAGATTCATAAAGGATTATATATATATATATAGACTATAATAATTTGGGTTCGCTTAGGAAATTTTAGTTACAAAATGCATTTTATTAGAAATCAGAATGTGTCCAATATTATTACATGCTATTGTAACTATAGAGAAGAAATCCAACACTGATCAGTGAAATCTGTGAGACTACTCTGCACTTACAAAAGCCTCATAACTGATCATGAAAACAGGCACAAATTGATAAAGTGCAACAACAAACCTTCACTCAAAGTAACTTTTACATCCTTCACTTGACTGGAGATTTACATCAGTGTATTACCTCCACTAAAATACTACTAAAACAACATAAAACAGTTGACCAGGTCAGGCTAACCAGTCTGTGTGTAGATCTCTAGATATTAAAGAAGACATTTAGTTGAAGCTGTCCCATGACCTGCTGCCTTTTGAATCCACATTATCAATATAATTATGAATATTTAGGGACAAAAGTGCATTAGGAGGCATTACAGCATCACTGTGAGTTTGTGCTTCAAAGCTTAAATTTGAAACTTTATTTTCAGATTTGAACATTACTGACAAAGTAAACTACAAAAATAAGGTGAGGACTTTGTGGATTTTCTCTGGCTCATTTCCAGCTACCGAAAAATGCAAATTAAACAGCACCAAATGCACCATTAACACTCAACTTAAGCCACGAAAAGTTAAATATACATGTGACATTTGAAAATAATTCAGTATTGGCTGTTTGAGTTATGTTTGGGAGGATATAAACACGACTAACTCTCTCTCTGTGTGTGTGTGTGTGTGTGTGTGTGTGTGTGTGTGTGTGTGTGTGTCTGTGTGTGTGTGTCTGTGTGTCTGTGTGTCTGTGTCTGTGTGTCTGTGTGTCTGTGTGTCTGTGTGTCTGTGTTCAGAAACAAAGAAAAGTTGACAGAAACTCTGCAGAGTCCTCTGCTCTCTCTCCTCCATGTGGGACACTTTGAGTCCTGAACTAAAGCCGGACACAACAGCACCGCTACTGATACTACTACTACTACTATTACTGCTACTACTACTAATACTACTACTAC
>CAKAOI010045566.1:12314-49814 GCA_916701655.1 Sebastiscus albofasciatus
CGGCAGCCGTCCCCAGTGGGCCAGGTGCTCCGCAGGGCTCAATTCTGGCTCCTGCTTTCTTTTTTTCACTCTCTCTTTCTCCTCATGTATCTGTATTTGTGTGCGTGTGTGTGTGTGTGATGGTGAGCATGGTGAGTGTGTGTGCAGCTGCCCGTCGAGGGCCTTCCTTTGTGCGTCCCCCCCCCTCCCCACCATTGTCAACTCACGCCTTCTCGTCCATTCATGGTTGAAGCCGGCGGATGGTGGTGGTGTGTGTGCGTGTGTTTGTGTGTGTGTGTGTGTGTTTGTGTGTGTGTGTGTCTGAGGGGGGGTGGAGGAGATATCCTGGCTTATCTTAGAGCTCCTTCCTATTGGCGGAGAGGTGGCTGATTGGTGTGTGTGTGTGTGTGTGTTTAGAATAAGCGTCGGTGAAGACAGGAAAAGTGAGACGTGTGTCAGATTGGTGTGTTGGTATTGGTCAGAGTGAGGAAGAGGAGGAGGAGGAGGAGGAGGATGGGTAGATGCTTCACACTCCATCTGTTGTCAGTCACACTGCTGAACCTGCAGCCTGCAGGACGCTGAGGACGCTGAGGACACTGAGGACACTCAGACACTCAGACACACTTCTCAACCAAACACTTGAAGGATTGCTGCTAAACTCAACTCAGGAAACTGGATCATTTTGCTCCTCTTGGATTGACAAGCTTTACTTTAGATTCTGGATTCTGGAGATCTGGATACGTGTAAAAAGGGATTTTGTTGACTTCACCAGCACCGTTATTGGGAAGTTCCCCCCTGAAGTTGTTCTGACTGTGTGCGTTGCTGTTGGAATGACCGAAGGTGGCGTTTCAGGAGAGAAGTTGTAGGAGTTATTGCCCTTTTCTCTCTTCTGCTGCCTTGCTGTGTGGTAAGTGTTTCTGTTTTCTTTTGCATTGTTTTCCGTCCATACTCAACTCACAGTAGTCAGTTTAATAGCAAAAACAGGCTGCTGTATATGTGCAGATGTGACCAGACCAGCAGTGATTCTCAAAGTGGGACCCAGGAGTCTGTGACACTTGGTTTTTAATGCATTAAATAGTGCATATCTACAGATGGGGACCATTTGCACCAATAAAACAAGTATATAGTGTCCATTACTCCCTCCATCTTTAGCTCTGGGCCAATAAAATCTCTGATATGATTGTGACACACAGAAATAAGTTGAAGCATTTACTTAAAGTCTGCGTTAGACTGGTGACTTTAAACATGTGGATTTCTTAGAACTATGCAGTCTTTCTACTAATATAAATGCAATCTGAATAAAATCACCGTCTGTTCAAAGGTATATAAGTGGTATTAACATTCAATAACATTGCAAACTTCCACTAATAAAAGATTTCATCTTATCTCCACATGATTTAGATTGAAATGTGTTTCTGTTCATCACTATGAAACATGTCTGAAGTGAAATACTTCCAATAGCATCTAATGGTAGTGAATATAATGGGTGTTATGATGAAGATGGGGTCCCCTGGATCCAAACAGTCGGAGAACCCCTGAACTAGAGAAAGAGTTAGCCAGACAAAGAAACTCCAAGATGCAGAGTTGTTGTGATGATTGTGTTCTTTTGTCTCTAACTCAGATGGGTTTCACATGTTGAACGTTGCAGACGTGTGTGTCAAGGCAACAGCTCAAACAGTAGAATTTAAAGACAGACAATGTCTAATAAAAGAATAGTTTGTTTTATTGGTGGACGGCGCGCAGAAATGTGCGTCCATCCACCACTTCCAGAATTACTCAAATCTCAACAACCATTGGATGGATCCAAGTGGGATTTTTAGGAGTTCACTGTGGAAGGTTTGAGTGAATTGCATAGAAAGGCTCTGTGTGGGCTTCTTAGGGGATTTCTTGGGGTTCCCCCACAACCAGAGTTGGAAGTGGGCCGTTACTCACCGGTTAAACGCGCTACCAGCACTTCTACATTTTACTCCTTGGCGTGACTTTGTTCTTGCGCATCATCACTTCTCACAAGAACAAAGGTGCTGTAATTTATCAAGACAATGTTCACGTCCTATTTGTTAAATAATTAGTGAACTCTTCGTCGTAACTTGTGAACAAATATAATTAATGAAACATTATTTAAAAGTTGTCTTCATCTGCTCTTTTAGGGTAAACATTTAGAGGAGAATTAAATGTTCAGACGAAAGCTGTGAAAAATAATAAAATAATCATTTAACTAGTAATAATAATGGAGCCTCAAACCCAACATCTCCTAGTATGTTTTATTCACTTTATAAATTCAGGACGTGTCTCTGTATCACATGTAGGAGCATCCTGACTGGGACCTGAATGATACCCGACTCTACTACAGGAAAGACCTTAAACACACCTTAACCCTTTAATGCAACTCCATAAGTGGAGTATTATAGTTCTACCATAGAAGATGCATCGCCCAAGTATGATAATAAAGCAATTAAATCACAACTAATTATGGCTGACGCAGTATAACATGCTTAAAGAAATAAGAACTAAATAGCACCTGTGAATAAGAGAACCACTTTCCCACCTCAGTCACTGGTTGTAGACGTTCAGTATGAAGTGAATTTGAGACTGATGTTGAGGCTCTGTGTGGGTTTCAACCAGGACTTCTTGGGGGATTCCTTCGGGGTTCCCCCATAAAACAATGAATAGTTTAATTTCACTCCAGTTTAATTAATCTAAAACCAACAAGAAGATTCCCCACACATGGTCCGCTCCTGGTTTATTATAGCAGCAGACGTAACCAGACCGAGAGTCTGCACAGCTCAGAGGTGAAAGTGAGTGCCACCCCCGACCCCCCGACCACAGAGGTCACATGACAGACAGACAGTGGTGATATGTATCACTGAGGGTGAAGCTGGACGCCACCAGTTGCAGGAGAGCAGGAGGAGGAGAAGGAGGAGGATAGAGGAGGAGGAGGAGGAAGAAGAGGATGCTTTCAGGGAGGTCCCCTGTGGCTTCAGCAGGCATCTGTTACCCCCCCACCACCACCACCACCTCCACCTCCACCCCCTTTATCCCCCCTCCCAGCCGGTCGCTGGTGTGGCAGACTGGCTCGGTGCCGGGCTCGGCCCCTGAGGGACCGGTCAGGGTCTGGCCTCAGGGGAGCTCATCCCCCCCCCCCCAAGGGGGCTAACCCTGGATCATGACACATACAGAGATACCCGGTGTAGAGGCAGGCGGGCCGGCAGGCGGGTCACTAAGGTGGAGGCGGCAGCATCTGCTCTCTGTGGACAGACTGGAATGATTCGGTGGATGAGTTATTCTCTCCGTGTGTAATATGTTCCTACAGACCTGGAATCAAAACTCTGCCAAGCGGCTAAATTTACCTTCATTTAGTTTCTAAATGTCTGAACTAAAGGAACTGAAAGACTCGTGGTGCAGGTGTTTGTATTTCTTCAAAACATAAAGACAAAACAATAATTAATTAATTAATTTGCAAATTAATTCCAAATATCTTGTTTTACAGAAAAGTCATTGAATGTTGCTCAGGCTGCAAAAAAAAAGTGCCAATTATGCAACTATTTTCTCAATTAATTGATTAGTTGTTTGGTCTATAAAATGTCAGAAAATGTGGATCAGTGTTTCCTCAAATGTCTTGTTTTGTCCACAACTCAAAGATATTCATTTTACTGTCACAGAGGAGGAAAATATGGAGGATAGAACCTGACAAAAATAAATAAATGAATGAATTAATGAATGAATAAATAAATAAACAAATAAATAAATGACTTGATAAATAAATAAATAAATAAATGACTTGATAAATAAATAAATGCAAAAATACAGAAAATAAATACGTTTGGGGAAATAAATAAGAGGTGAAACTTTAAGGGTAAATTGTGCATAAATAAATACATAAATAAATGCATAAATACGTAAAATAATTAATGCATATATTTAAAAATGAATACAAAAATATGTCATATGTATTATTATTATTATATAACTATATATATAAGATCAGTTTACTGTCATAGAAGAGTAGAGAAACCAGATGATATTCACATTTAAGGATCTACAATCAGAGAACTTCTTTATCTTTATCTAAAAATACTCAAACGATTAATGGATTATCAAAATAGTTGGCGATTGACAACTAATCGATTAGTCGTTGCAGCTCTAATGCAACTAATACTGTGCTGTGTTTGTTATTAAAATATAATTGATACAGAAAATCCATGACATAATTCAATATTGCAGTGGTTGAGTTGTAATTTAGATGTGCAGAGAACACAGTAAAAAACAATCTGCAGGTCTAAACAGGAGAAACTGACCCGTGTTTAAGATTTAATTCAAATTACAGTGGACAAATAGGACATCTAAAAAACATCCATATAAAAAGATACTACTTAATTTACAGGCAAAAGGATAAAAACATCAAGTAAGAGCCATGTTTTTTTTTTTTTTTTACTTTTTATAAAGTTTCTTTTGGATAAATGTGCTTAATTTCATAGATATTAATCTCAACATTAATGTCACTACAGTACATTACACTAAAAGTAATATATAATCTTTCACAACAGCAGGAATAAAAGATTTCATAATGAATATTTAGCATCAACAGTTCGGCACAAATTGTAGATTTTTGTTGATTTGTGACGTTATATTTTTATTATTATTTTGCTATTAATCATTTTAAATGCTCCAGACTTACTATTGCAAATTAGGGCTCGGCAATATATCGATATTCAATATTGTGATATGAGACTAGATATCATCTTAGACTTTAGATATTATAATATAATATATAAGTGTTGTCTTTTCCAGGTTTTAAAGGCTGCATCACAGAAAAGTCATTTTCTGAACTCACCAGTCTGTTCTAGCTGTTCTATTATTTGTCTTTACCCACTTAGTCATTATATCCACATTACTGATGATTATTCATCTCATTGTTTAAACCTTTAGTGAAAGCACCAATAGTCTACCCTTCTATATCGACATAATATCGAGATAGTTGGTCAAAGATATTGTGATATTTGATTTTCTCCACATCGCCCAGCCCGACTGCAAATATAATATTCTGCAGCAGCTATATTCATAGTATTATTTGTTTCTGACAGACTATAAGTATTTGGTTCTCTAGTGGGTGTAATAACTTCTTCTTAACTTCTTAGAAAAATAATAGTTTGCATGAATAACAATCACATAGAGCATCATAATGTCATATACTTTTGTGTCGTATTAGAAAACAGCTTTTCCAAAATGAGATTTGAGTTTTTCGTTTATTGGAGTATTTCTAGTGACTGAATGCTTCTATTTGGTTTATCTGGGCTGGTTTCACCACAGCGTAGCTTCACTTCTGTAGTGCAGTCTGCTTAAAACCATCAATACTGTGAGAATACAGCTTTTCTTACCTTGTTTATATGATATATTTAAACCTAAAGCTCGGAGTCACAGCGAGACGCTGCCTGAGATCATCCGTCTGCTCCTGACCGGCTGATCTACACTCGCTGTGTCACTGTGTCATATTTCTGCTGACTCCTCGATGTTTCCGTCTGGCGACCTGTGACCGAGGCCGGTGTGACTGCTGCATCACCCGGCATCATGTGCATGTGTGTGTGTGTGTGTGTGTGTGTTAGTGTGTGTGTGTTGGGCGGGGGTGAACGGGTTTAAAGAGCCCCAGCCTCCATCTGTGCACGCTGCTCGGGCCGCGAGAACAATACTCCCGTCACAGGAGGACAGATTGGGAGGCAGCTGCATTGTTGAAGGACGGCAAGCCAGACACACTTCTACCCCCCCAATCCCACCCCCTCACACACACACACACACACACACACACACACACACACACACAGAACACACAAAAACACACTCTCGCTCTCTTTCCTTTTGTGCCTCTTTTGTTGTTGGCGGACTAAATTATTCCAGCTCTCTTGTTGTGGCATTCAGGGTGACACACAGCGGCGCGGCAGCTTAGACGTCGGGGTCGGGACATTAAGAGGCCCCGGCTTTCCGGTGCTTTAGCCTGAGATCCAAAAGAGGCTCCTCATTATTACTCTCGCTAAAATAGAACCACACATACGCATGCATACAACGTCTGATATTAACTCTCTGTTGAATCACCTGAAAGAGACCGGGTCGATAAAGAATCACCTGGAAGAGACCGGTCGATAAACCATTTAATGTACTACATTAATCTTAATTCAAAGTTACTGTGAGGAACTTTTAACTGGTTGTGAAACAGTGACCTCCATAAGTAAACGAGACCATCAGAGAGAAGATTGGCTATTTCTACACATCTTAATGCTTGTAACCGGTGCCACCGCGTCGGACTGCAGGTTCACCAGAAACTCCTTCAGCTCAGACTCCAGCGGGGCCTCCAGCAGCGACCAGCCCGCCGTGGACAGACCCAGATCGGGCTTCGGTGCTGCCTTCGACCTGCAGTCGTAGCTCCGGCGGGAGGTGGAGAGCTCTGCGCCGGTCAGGAGTAGAGCTTTGCCTCGCTGCTCCACCGGTCCCCGCTGGGAGTGATGGTCAGGATGAAATCAACTCGTATGTAATCTACGTAATTGTGAACTGGGAAGTATAAAGAGCGGCGAGTGGCATGTAGGGACGAGGTCGGGGTGGGACCAAAACCACAGGACTTTCACCCGCTGTTCGTTTCCTGTGTGAAACCAGACGTCAATGTTGATTTATTTGTCACGTAACTTCTGTAAGTTAAAGCACTTCTGGTGTTATTTAAACCCCAAACTGCGATCTTTTCCTAAAGCTACGTCTAAGTAGTTTTATTTTGAAAAGACTGGAGTGGAAATTGACATGTGCATCACATGTTGCTGGACATTCGTTGGAAAACGCACAAAAAAAAGTTGTTGAAAGTCGTGCTGAGCATCACGAAAAAAAGGGAAATCCGTGTCTATGTACATGAATAAAATAAATTAAATTTTGTGACTGCACTGCAAACGATGTGGCATTAAATGACACATGAAAAGCCTAAAATGCGTTATCATGACACGGGAATATTGCGCTATTTACATCCCATGAGATTGGGTTGGCGGGGCAGACTGTCAGACCCTGCTGGTGCAGTAAAATGATTTTCTAAATGGACTCTGGTGCTTGGAAACACTACCACGTTTGTCCACAGGGACCGCCAGAATCAACACAAAATTAATGTTCCTTGTTGTAGCTTTAAAGCCAAAAAGAAGTAACACTAGCTTGTTCTTACAAATGAAAAGCTGAAATCCTAAGCAATATAAAACACACTTCACTTCACCCACTGTATAACTCTTTTCACGAGGAGACATGTCTGCTGTTTCCTCCCCGTGTTCTGAGCCCAATCATCTAATGATGATGTCTTTAAAGCAACTGTCTCAAGACAGGCAGGGAAAACTGTTTCTTTTTAACATAGTCTCACTATATTTCCTGTTTTTTCACTTATATGATGCACAGTTTTGTCTTAGTTTGTCGCTTCGCTCTGCCGTGTCAGATTGAAGTTAAGTCTCAGCTGACGTCAGGGTGGTTTACTGTCCGAACAGCTGTGAGTCCGAGATGCTTCCACTTTGTCCAGAGCAGCGTTCAGACAGACAATCAGACAGAGACGTCATAATGCTTTCACTGAGAGGGTTCACTGGTCTGCAGTAACGGCGTTTGATGCTCTGGAAGTACCCTTCGTGGGTATTTCCACAGATAAACAACCCAACACACAAACACATGACACTGGTTTTTGTTTGTGGCGTTAAAGGCGTTGAATCCAGTTATTGACTTTCAATTCCTTTGTGCACAACAAGACAAGTAGAGGCAACTGGAGGAATGGCCTTAAAACCATCATTGTTCATATTGTTGATAATCTGAAACACAATGAACAAAAGCCCCGTTATGTTACTGAGAGAAAATGATGCATCAAGCAAACAAGACTGAACTAGATCCACGGATAAAGAGCCCTTTAGGAGGCCTAAAGCCTTCATTAAATATAGTTATTATGTAGTTATGGAGGTGTTTGTGAGGAACACATGTTG
Organism: Sebastiscus albofasciatus; assembly: GCA_916701655.1. Classification (NCBI taxonomy): domain Eukaryota; kingdom Metazoa; phylum Chordata; class Actinopteri; order Perciformes; family Sebastidae; genus Sebastiscus; species Sebastiscus albofasciatus. Next base: position 20,267 of record CAKAOI010045566.1, read on the forward strand.
TTTATTTAAAGGGGTCACTAAGCAATGACCCATCACAACAGATCCCTCTTTGTTTTATCTAATCCGTGGACCCCCACGAGGCTGTAGGACCATTAAGGGTTCTTTTAAATTACTATTACTACTATGACAGGCTCATAAATACTGCCTCGGCTCATGTTTTAATATTTAAATAATCTGATTGAATTTGATGAACATCAATTTTAATTTTAATCTGTGAATGTGAATCTGTAAGGCACGACTTTACTATAGTTGAATTTAAATACAAACTGCATTCATGGCCCTTTAATAGAATTTTAAAGGACCATACTGGTGTTTTTGCATGTTTTAGTCTGTAACAGCGAATGCCACATAGGGAAGAGGTCGGGCTGGACGAGGGGGTCAAAAACCACAACACTTCCCCCCACGAGACCGGTGTTCGTGTCCTGTGTGAAACCAGAAGTTGATTTATTTGTCACATAACTTCCGTACTTAAAGGCAGGGTTAAAGAGCCGTCATCTGTATCTGCTGTAATCCTGTAAAAACGTCTACCAATCACTCAAAGCACGTCGCCGCCACACGTTTCCTGGAGAATGGAAGAGCAAACTCATGCTAGCTTTCCAACATCGTCGACCCTATCTTTAAGTTTCGCTGCTTCCGGTATTATTCAAACACAAATTGCAATCTTTTCCTAAACCTATCTAAGTAGTTTTATTTTTAAAAGACTGGAGCAGAAATTGAAACATGCGTGTAAATTTTGTGCTCAAAGTAGACAATATTTTGTGACTGTCTCACAAACTGCTGTGAGACAGTGTTAAATGGCCGCAGTTATGTTTAGGCAACAAAACCACTCAGTTAGGTTTAGGAAAAACATCGTGTTTGGGCGTAAAATAAGTACATAAACTAAGGAAACAACGTAACAGAAGTATGGGAAACACGTCACAAATGTCACTAACGTAACTTCAAATAACTCAAAAGTTTTGGACACTAACGGCGGTCTCCTGGTTGAAAGTCTTTAAAGTCTTCCACCATCAGCAGTCTCTCTCTCTCTTTTTACTCTACGTTACAGCAATCTTATTGCACGCAAAATGACTTGCAAATGACTGTGTCAGTAGTAGTACGACCGGGCCGGGGCGATGGTTGGATTGATCTTTCTGCACTTGTAACACAACCCAGCAGAAAAGTGCTGTTGGTTAAACTCTACATGGTGGACTCTCGAGGCTGAACCCATAAAACAACTCTCTCTTTAAGTAACCGTCTCACTTTGTGATGCTGTTTACAGTAAACAGGAAAACGTCCCGTCTGCTAATATAACATGATGACGCACACTTTTTCAGACGTAATTTCCAGAAAACAGACATTATCTTATCACTCATGCAAATGTAGTGTTTTCTCATGTCTGCAGACGGAACATATCTGCATGTTTATCTGCAGGTCAAAAGTCCCATGATGTGGTGCAGGTTGGACCACAACAGCAGCTCATGCTGAGGCTTCCTACATGTACGATATTAGCTGAGGCTGGTTTCAGGTGCTTTGCATCAGTGACGCTCTACAGTACATGTCCTTTTATTGTTGTTAAAGTTACTTTATTATTGCACAGTGAACTTTATCAGTGACTACAGTTATAATCAAGTAACTACATCCTCAAATGTTGCTCTGTCCTTCCAATCAAACATATTTAAAATAAGATAAGATAAGATATACTTTATTGTGCCACAAGGAAATTTGTCTTTTGGGCTCCAGGCCGCTAACCTGACAATATTTGGACGTCTAACCAGACGTCCAAATATTGAACCCAACCTGCGCGTCCACCAGACGTATAAAAGTGGGTCTGGACTGACGGACGTTATACAGACATGATCTGAACGTCTTCCTGACGTCACATGTTTGCTGGGCGTGTTTGTCGTACGTTATTGGGTGTTGAGAAGGAGACGGCGGCCCATTGTTATTCCCAAACACCAATAGACACCAAAAATTTCCCATAGGACAGGTAAAGCCCATTTGTCCAACGGTCTGTTACCCCAAAAACAAATGGTCATTGTGCAAATCTGCAAATGCGCAAAATCTGCATGCACATTTTCTATATTCTCACACCGCATTTTTAGCTCAAGGTCTGTCCACATACTTTTTTCCCCACACGAATGTTCCATAGCGGTGTGCAGGCATTCATAAGAACCCACAAAATCAGTTTTTTATACATTTCCGTGTGATTTTTTTTGGGACAAAAATCCGTGCTTCGTGTTTAACAACTTTAAGGATTCATAAATAACTGAGGGAAAAGCACTTATGTTATCATATACAGTATGTATCCAAGTGTGTTGTCAAGAAACAGACCTAGTCTGTGATGCTGTTGTATTAAATTGCATCCACAGCGTGCATGTAATTCTGCTCATTGTTAGAGTTTTGCAAGTATAAATTTGAATACAGAGGAATATTGTGTTTTAGCCTGTAGCCAAAGAATGACGGGCCCATCGTGGTGAATACATGCATAGATCAGGTAACCAGAGAGTCTGTCAGACACAGTCATGTTATTGTGTTATTCTCACGCAACTGTTATTAAAGAAAACAATATATTGTGTAAAAATAAAATACATTTTGCCATTTAATTAGTTTTTAAGTACTTTTGTGTAAAGTACTTAAAATCATAAATGATCCATATCTGTTTGTATTGGAGGTAATATTCTTGGCAGCGGTGTTATTCTTCGGCTGATCCTTCGTGTGTGTATGGTTCTTGGCTACGGGCGTCAGTAATTAGTCGGGGATGTGTTTTGGCATCACTTGGACATGGCTGTCGGCTCAGGTGTCTGGTATTTAGCCTCCAGTCTAACTGAAGCTTCTGTGACAGCAGAGCTCATCGCTGCTAAAATGCAAATCAGTAGAAGTGGGAGGAGGGCTACAGATCTCAACTCGTCCTTTCTACCTCTTAACAGCCTGCTGTGTCTCAATATGTAAACTATGGAGCTGCCTGGAAGAGTTTTCATGGGAAGCGATGCTGCTACTTATCTTTCCTTTACTGATGAGGAATCTGTAGGTTTTCTGCAGAGTTTGCTTGAGATGGAAGAAGCAGAGTAAAGTGGCCTAACTGAATGCTTTCACACCTGCCTGAGATCTGACCACAATGTGAGCTAGACCTCATTTACGTACAACTTGCATTTTCCATATTCAGATAAGATATCCAGATAAAGATCACATGCTACTACCAGGTGTATACGCGGTTATAAAGTCATATAAGCAGTTTTTTTGTATATAGAAAACAATTAAAACATTTAATGAATAAACTCTTTAGACCTGACTCATTCCTGCATATATAAAGGGTCAGTCTGTAACATTTCGATTGAATATAATATTCATAATTATGCTTTCATTAGTGTATAATCACCTGTTTTTATTAGCTTAGAATGAGCCCCTCCTGCCTGGTTTCCTAAAAATGTATGTTTCCATACAGCTAAACTGCATTGGGAATTACGTTTTGAGGTATTTTGTTGCAGATTACGTTCACAAATCTATTTGTAAAGATGATCACCCACCAGCGCCCCTCTTAGGGAGGAGGTCAGGATGGTGGAGGGTTCAACAAACACCAGGCTTTCGCCCAGGAGACCGCTGATCGTGTCCCGTATGAAACTAAAAGTCAAAGTTGATTTAAAGTTGATTTATTTGTCACGTAACTTCAGTACTTAAGTTACGCCGAAAGCGATCTTTTCCTATACCTAACTAAGTAGTTTTACTTTGAAAAGACTGGAGCGGAAATAGACACATGCGTTTACTTATTTTAATCATGATGTTTTTTTTACTAAACCCAACCAAGTTGTTTTGTTGCGTGTTTTGTTTCAATTTACGACGTTAACCACGTGTTTAAAACGGTTTAAAAGTGCGACAGTAATCCAGGAAGAAAATACGTTTCCCTCGAAACATACTTGAGAATGTAGTTTAGTAATTTTGGAGGATACAGGGTTGGCCTTTCATTTCTACAGTACTTAGGGAGCAGGTCGTCTTCACGGAGTCCTCAGGGATTTAACCAATCGTTTCTTGTGTCTCCCTCAAGCTTCACTCCAAGCACCAGTCAGTGAGCTGTTAACTCCCAGCAGTAACGGTGGGGTCTGTCCGGTGCCCGGGAGGTCACGGAGGGCGTGGAGCTGGATGTATGAGACAGCTTCATGGGCGTGAAGGACCATCTGGAGGATGGGACAGGCCGCATCCTCAGCCTGGGGCTGGATCTGGACTACCTCCATGTGGAAGGTGCTGAGCGGCAGGTCGGCCTCAGCACCGTGACGGGTCCCGGGAGTATCCTACAGGTCAAAGCTGGAGCCCCGAGTACCAGCAGCGACAGTATTGGTAGCAGTAGCACAAGTTTTAGTACTAATTCAAGCTACAGCAGCAGCAGCAGCTGCAGTAACTTCTCCGACAGCGACGATGAACGGCTCCAGAATGGGTCTGAATCTCAGAACCCTCAGCAAGATCAGCCTCCCCTACACCAACAAGGGTCCTCTTCAGTCTTCCAGACAGTCAGGCTGGACCTGGCACCGAACAGATCCCTGGGCGACCCTCCGCAGCCAGAAACATCACCTCCCGCCGCTGACCCCGTCACAGACTACCGAGCCAAGGTGGACTTTGCTCTCAAGCTGGGCTACTCTGAGGAGCTGGTGCTGCTGGTGCTGAGGAAGCTGGGCCCAGACGCACTCATCAACGACGTCCTGGGTGAGCTGGTCAAACTGGGAACCAAGACAGAGATGGAGCTACAAGGAGGTCCGACTGTCTCCCAGTCTCCCTCCTGCTCTTTGTCATCCTCTTTAGCCTGCTCCTCCTCCTCCTCGTCCTCCTCCAGCTCCTCTCTGGACTCCTGTCGGCTGCTGTATCCGTCCCAGCTGCTGGACGACAAAGAAAACCTTCGGCCTGTCGTGGTGGATGGGAGCAACGTCGCCATGAGGTGAGATCAGGTTTTCAATCCTGCGTTTTAACAACTCTTTTGTTTGCATTCACATCCCCGATTGAGCCTTCTACATGTCGTTCTTCTCTTGCAGTCATGGGAATAAGGAAGTGTTCTCCTGTCAAGGCATCCAGCTGGCTGTTGATTGGTTCTTGGAGCAAGGTCACCGGGACATAACTGTCTTTGTCCCCGCTTGGAGAAAAGAGCAGTCACGCCCGGATGCTCTGATCACAGGTAAGAGCTACTGTAGCTTTCAGAAGTCTTCATGAAATGACGCCGCAAACAAGCAAAAGGACGGACCTGAATCCTCTGCTTTGTCTATCGTCTTTCTCAATACCAAAACATTTCTTTTGTCCTTTCTTTATGTCTAACTGTCTCCCCTCTCTCTCTTTCTTCAGACCAAGAGATCCTCCGGCGATTAGAGAAAGAGAAGATCCTGGTCTTCACTCCGTCTCGCCGCGTGCAGGGACGCCGTGTGGTTTGCTACGACGACCGCTTCATCGTCAAACTGGCCTACGAATCAGACGGCATCATTGTCTCCAACGACAACTACCGCGACCTCGCCAACGAGAAGCCGGAGTGGAAGAAGTTCATTGACGAGCGTCTACTGATGTACTCCTTCGTAAACGACAAGTAAGCAACGGAGAAAAGTGCTAATACCTTTTGAAATGATATGTTATAGAATATGGACAAATCCTTTAGGATGCATTTTCCTGTCATAATTCTAATTGTGGTATACAATATAACTTCAGCTTCAACCAAACTCAAAACTCCACTAAAGAACACTTGTTAAAGATGTTAAACCAAGCTGGTGTCCCTCTAACATTTGCACAATGCATCCTTTCACGGAGATTATTGGAGGACTTCCTATTTCCTGACCAGACACTTTCATTTCCTCATTGCTGTTCTTTTGATCTTTATGACTTCTCGTCACTGATCTAATCCCCTCTGTGCACACTGGAAAAGATACTTCCTTCTTCTGTCTTGTATTATTTAAGTGAACTATTGTCATTGTTTGTTTAATCTATGAACTGTGTATTTAGGTTCATGCCACCAGATGACCCGCTGGGACGACACGGACCCAGTCTGGAGAACTTCCTGAGGAAGAGGCCTGTTATTCCTGAACACAGGAAGCAGCCGTGTCCTTACGGTAAAAATATGAACTCATATGCACTTATGTTGTTGTCAGTGGAACGCATCTTTTAATTCAAGATTCAAGATGTTTATTGTCACACCGGTTATACAAGTACAATCGTGTGAAATACTTTTTTGCTAAAATACATATAAGAATAAATGACACAACGAAAACAAAATACATTTACAGCAATAGAATTAAAAAAAAAATAATTCTATTTACAAATAATATACATTACAATAATAAAGGAAATACTTGGTATATGGTAAATATAGAAGCAAAATATATTTAATGGGAGCAGTAGAGGTTGCATACTATAAAATATATAGACTTAAAATAAGAAATATTTGATGTTGTTGACTGCTTTTATCTGGTTATACCTTTCCAAGGGTGTAATATAATTTTAATTATTAAAAACAAAAAGAAATAGCCCCAATTTATTCAACTATTTTCAAATATTATCTGCTAACAAAGCAACGTATCACCTCGTACAACGGTTCGTATGATATCTTACCAAAAGTTATTCCTAATTTTTCGTACGTTTTCCTACGACTGTCCAGATGGTGGTTTGAGTTAAAATAACTACGGAAGTTAAGAGACAAAGAAATCAACGTTGACTTCTGGTTTCACACGGGGTACGAACAACGGCCTCCTGGGTAAAGGTCTGGTGTTTTTGGACTCACCCATCCACCCGATCTCTATACGTGGACTTTGTCGCTCTTTATTCTTCCTGGTTCATAATTCAAGGATTACATACAAGTTGATTTCTTATTATATACGAAATAAAGTCCTGACACACCAAGCTGACGGTCAACCATTGAACAGTTTGGGGCCGTCGGTGAGTGTCTGTCGGTCTAGTTTTTATGGTGTGTCCCGCACTGTTGGCTCTAGGATGCCCGTGACTGAGTTTTTTCGGCCGATTTCGGCATGCTGGATCGCCAGCGGAGCCCGTCTGTGAGAGAAATCACTCTGATGTTGCTGTTCTCACCCAGGCAAGAGCGTACGTGGTAACTGGCTGTCGGCTGTAGTCTACACGGTATGTTCAAGTGCAACTTGTCGGCCAAGACAAAGGTGACATGAGGCGACGCAACACTTGGCCTTTATCGCCGCTAGTTCTTTGATGTTGGGTTGATGAGTCTGGGTCTCTACAATGCATTACTTTTCGTAGGTATAGCTACGAACGATGTATGATAAAAATCCTGAACAAAGACGTTACAAAACATTTTCATTCCAGCACATTAATGACAAATACGTTTCTTTTTTCCTCCTTCAGGGAAGAAGTGCACATACGGCCACAAGTGCAAGTTTTACCACCCTGAGCGGGGCAGCCAGCCCCAGCGTGCCGTGGCCGACGAGCTCCGTGCCAGCGCCAAAATGTCATCAACAGCTTCTAGAGGCCTGATGGAAGACGCCCTGATGGTGAAGAGCCAAAGTTCTGGTCAACCAGAAGGAACGTCCGAGGCTGAGCCAAGTCGGTGCACTCCAAAGAAACAGCCCAACTGCAGCCCGCGGAGCTCCTTCACCGACCTCCTGGAGGACAGGCTGCGGATCCAGTCCAAAGTGGAAGGACGGAGGGGGAGCGGCAGCAGCAGCTGTAGCAGCAGCTTTCTGGGGTATCCGGCTCCGGGGGGGCCCCCTTCATCAGGAGGCTGTGACCGATGGGAGCACCCTGGGGGGAGTGGTGGAGGCAGATCCTCCAGGGTCGCTGGAGCTTCTGGACCAAGAGAGGCTGAAACGTACCACAGATGTGAGTCTCCAGAGCTGGGCTACAGCTCTCTGGTGAAGACCTACTCCAGTCTCAGTCTGGTGGTGCCACCGAGCCCTGAATGCTTCTTCCCAGCTGATCTGCGAACTGGAGCGCTGCTGTCGGACTGTAGCAGCGAAGGCAGCTCGGACTCGTTCTCCCCTGACCCCTTGTTAGACGACGGCCCCAAGTGCCACCATCACCACCACCACCATCGCTGCTCCGGCCAGTACGCCCGCCCTGTGAGCCGCGTTCCTCCTGGACTGGGCTATCCTCAAGCACTGCGGAGACAACTTGGTTTTGGTTTGGAAGACCCCCCATCTTCTGTTACCTCTCATGTATCTCCACGTTCCTTCAAGTCCCCTTCAGCCTACATCCCACCCCACCTTCAGCACCCATTGCTGAGCGGTTTCCCGGGGGACTTCCCAGTTCGTCCACCCCAAACGTCCACCACTCACTCTCAGAGCTCCCCTCTCGGATGCAACATGATGGGCTCCCTTTGGCCGGAAGGCGGGCTCCAGGACTCCGAGCTGTACAAAGGGTCGCCGCTTCACTCCCGAATAAACCACTCTGGGCTAAACCAACAACCACAGCATCAGATGAACTGGGACGCCCATTACCAGCCGTCCCCTAAGCCATGCTACGACCCGTACGCCTTCCAGAGCCTTCCAGACGTCCACGAGAAGGCTTGGCACTCTCCTTGGAGCAGGCAAACCCATTCGTCACCACGTGGCCTTTCAGCTTCCAGTCTTCCACCTCTCCCCCAGCTGTCCCTTCCACCCATCACTACCCACAAACTGCCCCCGCCAGCGCCCCAGCACCAGGAGCCCCCCGCCTTGGGTCGATACCAGGACCTCAGAGAGAGGGTGTTTGCTAACTTGTGCCGCATCTTCCCTCTGGATTTGGTGCGGATGGTGATGACCAGGAACCCTCACGTGGTGGATGCTCAGGAGCTGGCGGCTGTGATTCTGATGGAGAAATCGCAGCACGGTTCTTGAAGGTGAACTGCGGGTTTATGCCTCGCAATCATCGTAACGTCAGGTCGGACACACACAAACAAACCAAAAGCACGAGCTCCTTAATGCACTGCTTAAGTTTCACTGCAGGGAAGTTGTCTCATTAATTTTAATGGTATGTTTTTGTAAAGGGAAATCCCCCAAATTGCCATATTTTTCTATAAATATGTCTGCTATATCAGCACTTAAGATCAGGGAAGGTTGGGGGTTCATTATGAGTCAAGACACCGGAGTGCTTAGGGAGGCTTTTAATGCGTTTGTTCATTTTAAATTAATTTATTTGTTATATTTTAAGTTATTTACATATTTTAAAAATGATTCTGCTTTTGGCACTTTTTTTGTTATTGCTTTTTTTTTCAATCATATCAGGGTATAACTCAAATTTCCATCTGAGTGATTTTGTTTTCCAGTCACTAAGGCGACGACGGCGTGGGTTTATGTAAAAAGACTATATTCAATCGTAGAATATATTCCCACTGTATTTCAAGCTCGAATTAGCTCAACGAACGGATGAAGGGGTTTCTTTCTGTACTGACAGGTGGCCGATCAGAGGCTGTGGTGAGATGTAGTGGATTTCCCCCCATGGGGAAGTGAAACTTGAGCGGCACCCACAAAAGAAGATAACAAAAACTCCAGTCGAAAACCCCGAGCTGTTGTTCACTGTTGAATATTTCCTCCGCTACCGTAGGGTAACCCTGTCGGCTGACTTCACAGCTCATCATTTCTTTCTGTTCTTCTCCATCTTTAAAGTCTAAATCATATGACGGTGGCTGTAGAGAGCACCAGCAGGTGGAAAGAAGATTATTTTGATTTTAATTTTAAATATGTGTTAATTTATTAAGTTTTTAATGTGTGTGAATGTCTGTGTTGTCTGAGACACAGGGTCTCCATGAGGAGGTTTAACAGGGTAGAAGTAGTCTGTAGCCTTCTGTTAGATCCACAGCTTCGCAGTAAAACACAGGAACAGACTGGAGAGAGTTGGGAAACACTTTTTAGAGATTAAAATATTCCCACAGAGTGTGTCAACAGACATTTAATATCATGACAAGAGTGGGAATATCTATAGATAGTAAAGATTTTAGTTCTACAAACATTTCTCAGAGGCATTAATAATCTCATTGGTTAAATTAAAACTTTTAGTAAAGAAAGAAATCTGATTTGAAGAAAAATATGTGGTTAATAACTTTGTTAATTAATTCATGACCATCAAGGACTTGAACTAATTACCTCACTTAGACAGCAATAAGCAAATATGACTCGTTTAAACTTCATGTCTAGATTTTTTCACATATTAAAGTAATATGTTCTGTACAACTAAACATTATTTTTATTCCCAAATAATCAGTTTTTTTTATTTATCAATTCATCATTAAATCCATAAAATGAGGAAACACAGTAAAAAGTCTGATCAAAAGTAATTATTAGAATTAATTTCCAATCCTGTCTCTTACAAAACTACGTTCCCATACAACTGAACCGTATTCTCAATTTGAGGGAAATGTATTTCCTGCCGAGTGACCATCACCTGCCGAGGCAAGAATCGCCTGCAAGTTCACCGAAGTTTAATTCACACGAATTCGAGGATGCAAATTTGCTTCACCACCGGAAACAAATGTTTTTTTCGTCCCTTCGCTCGCATAGAATGGAAGTGAACGGGAGGCGAATGTTAATTTTGTGCACGTGTGACGGTGCCTTTAAACAGTTTTAAACACGTGGTTAACGCTAAACCTAACTACTTGGTTAGGTTTAGAAATAAATATCACGGTTCTGCTTACGTTTGTTATCTTATTTAAGTTACAAATGTAAATTAATATAACTGAATGTTGACATTTGGTTTCAAGGCATGGTCACACACACGCGTGAAAGCAGGTGAGTGAGCGTCGCCTGCCGAGCCGAATACCCCCCGAAAAGTTCACCAAAGTTAAAGTCAACGCAAATTCGAAGATGCGAATTGAAGTGAACGGGAGGCGAATGTTAGTTTCGTGCATGGGTGACCGTGCCTTTGTAAGTGTGAGTTTAATAAACCACATTTTATATTCAATATTAAGAGGGGGAAAAAGGTGGTACATTATTGAAAACAAGTTTGAGAACACCTGGTATCTCCAAACATACTGTAGGTACCTGTACACACAAAGAAGAAAGATGCATGTGTTTCTTGCATATTTTGGGAAGTCAGATGAAGTTGAACTCCGCGCGAATGTTGAAGCAAAGCGAATGTTTTTTCATCCATTTGCTCGCATAGTATGGAAGTGAACAGGTGTGAGACTGTGCCTTTAAAGTTTTTAAGCACGTGGTTAACGTTATAAAATTTAAATAAAACAAAAACAAAAAGCACCAAAACTACTTAATTAAGTTTAGTAATAAATATCACGATTTGGCTTAAAATGACTAGGTTTGTTACGATGTTTAAGCTACGGATGTAAGTTAAAATAAGTTGATTTTTGGTTTCACGCAGGACATGAACAGTGGTCTTTTGGGTGAAAGTTGTTTATTTGACCCAAATACTTCCACAGACTGTCACTGATACGTCAAAAACAAACGCAACAAAAATATTTTGCTCGTAACGTAATTCACGATGCCGTTTTGTTGTATGAGAACGTCATTTTTAGGAGACAGGGTTGTTAATTTCATATCAGTATTTTTTATTTAAACTAGTCATCTTCTCTTAATGTAAAGCACTTCGATATGCATTAGTAGTATGAAATAATAATCTTATTTTTATTACCATCCCCTCTAAATGGGATGTCTTAATGCCTGATGAAGTGTTTGTAGAGCTGAACCAACTCCTGCCTGGTTAACATCTCATCTAGTCGCCTCTCGTTGTTGATACAAATTGTATCCTATAAACTTTTTAAACAAGATCATTGTTTTATATGAGAATATTTAAACTAAAAAATATTTCGAATATTTTGAGTATTTGTGGCAAACTCTGTCACCTTTGGTACTTTAGTCTATATTTATATGAGGGGGGGTTTATTCCTCTTTTTTTTCCAAGTGCAGGAAAGAGAAAGACTCAGATGCACTTTTTTGGAAACAGTTAATGTTTATATTGTCAGTGAACTGAAAGCATGGTACTGTGTAGCCCAAAAAAAAACACCTCAGCCGGGGTGAAAAGAAGATAAGACCGTGGTTAAAGGTGTTTCAAATAAAGCTGTGGTTAAAGTCTCATTTCTCATGAGACATATTGAAGCTTGTTAGCGTCTCACTCCACCTCAGAACAGTATTTCTGGAGCAAAAATAGACTTTGAGTGCCGTAAAAGAGAGGTTTTAATGAGATGGCTTTTCAAATTTGTGCCACAGGCTCCAAACTCCCAGAAAGTTTAAACCACAATATCTTCTTCTTTATCGTCTCAGAGCTACTTGAAAGTGTCTCTTTCTCAAGGGCCGTACTGTGATCTGAAAGGTCGCCTCTGACGTTCTGGTGACCTTGTGCTGTGACGTTAACGGCTGAGTTAAGTCAGTCACGGCTGGCACTGTGTGCTAGTGTTCGCCACCGCGGTCGAGACGCTCTACACGGTTTAACTAAACAGACCTCTGAAGGTAGCGCGTTAACATTCCTGTGGATATTAAAAGCCTTATTTAGTGTGTGAGGGCAGAAACTATTTTTCTATGATCATGATTAAGAGCTATTTTTTATAATTGTACATGTTTACCTGCGAGAAGAGATTGTAGTCAGTGTTGCTGAATAATAAGAGGATGTACACTTTGCTAACTGTGCTAATGTTTGGTTTGGTTTCTTGACAGTGTTCAGACTGTCTGCAAAACTTACCACTGCAGTTCTTTCTGTTTTCTTGAGTCTCTCTTGAGTTTTTATAAGTGAAGTTAAGTTTTTTTGTCCAAGTTGCAACACAAGTTAGTGTGTGAAGCTGTCTGCGTATCGACCTCCTGCATGTGTAGCAACGAGCTTTCTCGTTAGCAACACAGGTACAGGTGTTAATAGTAACACTAACAATGGCTTTGCTCTAAGTCTCTCAGTGAGTCATGACAGTGTAAAGTCTCTTTCCCACCGGACAGGAAACCCTCTAACACCCTCGAACTTCTGGCTCTTTAGTTCTAGTTTAGAAAGGTCACAATCTGCATTCATTCCCGGGACAAATGACTCTGCAGTAGTCACGGGTATTTATCAGTTCCAGCTCCGATCGGCAGCGATGGAAACATGACTGCTGGGTGGACACGCTTGTTTTCTGGCATGTTTGCTATCTATGATAACATTCTCCATGCGATTCCGTCCAAGCAGCGCTCCAACATCATTCACAATTAGTCGGCACAGAGTTTGAAAGATATTAAAAAGAAGGAACCACCGTAACATTTTCATTCCTTTTTTTCCGTTGGTGACGTCGAATGTGACACAGCAGAAAAAAATAAAACGGAAAGGAATATTCGTCTACTGGCAAAGGGAAAAGGAGTCTATCGCCTATTTTTAGAGGGTTCTTCTGAATTAAAAAAAATATATGCGTATAATTTCGGTGGGAAAAAGGGTATAATGCTGCGGTCCATTTGAACTGGGAAGTCAGAATTTCTGAGTATTACGGCCACATTGAGGGAAAAAAATAATCTGAGATTTCGAGAATAAAGTCAGAAGTTTACGAGAAACAAGTAATATTATGAGAATAAAGTCAAAATATTATAAAGTAGTAATTTGACGTGTTATTTTAGAGGGGAAATAGTGTGCAAAATGAGGAACGTGGAGCATCTTGTGAAGTTCTACTTCAGTTTCGGACCTGATGGGGAAACTGACTCTTTTGTGGAGGAGGAAATTACTTTTTTACTCGTAAAGTTATGACTTTTTCCCCTCAATGTGGCCCTAATACTCCGTCATATCAGTAAATCATCACGAAGCATTTGGACAAATCTGATCTTCATTCACTCTTTATGTAAAAACATATCAGGGCGATATTCTTGCTTCTTTCTCCTGTTCACATCCTCTTCACGTCCAGACTGAACACACCTTTAAGAATTCATGTTGTCTTGACAGATAAAATGCTGTTTTGTAATTTGTTGCTCTTTTGACTAAAATGACCTCAAATCCAGCTGTTTTATTAAATAGGAAAGAAATGTAAAATATCAACAACGTCCCTGTTTATCACGGTTTGTTCCCACCTTTATTTCTAATGTGCTTTAATACGGCTTCCTTTCTGCACCTCTTCAGGGACCAAAGCCAAGTGAAAGGCTGTTTTATTGCTTTCCGTTTGTTTCCCCCTTTGCTCAGGTCAACGGTATTATGGTGGTTATATGAAACCAAAAGAAAAGGCAGATATTAAAGTGTTTGACCGTTGCTGCTGTTTCACTGTGAGTCCTGCTGGCAGATAAAGAGTTTCATTCCAAAAGATGGTCCAAAGCTGATTATAACTAGTGTTTCAAAAGTACCTAGTAAGGGTGCAATACCAAGGCACTGCTTTAAACTGATGGACAATACAAGAAAACAAACTTCAAATGAAATTGGCTGAAACTTTTCCACTATTTGACCTTCATGTCATTAATGGTGTCTTTGTTAATCTCTTTCCTTTTGGAGTGTCTCTCTTCAGACGTTTGAGGAACTCAACCGAGCTTTAGGAAATGAAACCCAAAAGAAAAAGCGCTGAAAACAAACCTGTCATACCTACAGAACCTGGGCTGTAAACTGAGGCCAAATGAGACATGTTGACTGTTGTGTGTGATGTAAACGTGAGCAATAAAAGCCAGACTCAAGCTTTCATGTGTTCCTCGTGAGTTTCCTTATAGAATGCTGCAATGAATGAGTCCTAAAACACCTTTTTAGCACTTCCAGTTCCCTCGTCTGGAAATCAATGGGTTTTTAGTTAGAAGTCTGTGGTTAACACAAGCCGAAGAGATTTTAACGGTTCCAGTCAGAGAATTTACTAACAGCAAAGTCATTCATGACAAACACGCCTTACGCCTTTTATAACAACATTGTGCGTCATGTTCGAACACCCTTTGAGAATAAATCCAACTCTACCGGTTCTAACTCTCAAGATCGTACCGTTGCTGCATAGCTGGAAATATAAATTCATTCTTTATTGTGGGGCAAAATATATTTCTGAACAGATGTGTCAATGGATGGAGAACGCCAGCACAGTAAGAATGTAAAATCTAGTTTGCATATCTGTTTGCTCAGTGAGCCGATTCAAGAAGACAGAAGTTAGCTGATGCAACATAAACAGATCAATGACAGACTTTCCCAACACAAAATGACAAAACGTTACACTATACTGGAAGGAAATGAGACCAATAAGGCAGGGTGTTTTTTTTTTTTTAAACAAATTATTTAAATTGTTCAACTGATGACATAAGACGTAAAAGTAAGGTACAGAGATTAAAGCGTTACGGGCGAGCGTGCCGGCAACATCAACAAGCTACAAATGTCCGTTTTATTTTGTTGAGTAAAAGCAGGATATCAACTGATTCTCTCACTTCGTCTAACGGTCCATGTTGTTGTTTAATTATCTTACATGCAAGCATTAAAACTTGTCAGAAGGGAGGAGTCCAGGTGGATGAAAGGACGCGTTGCTTGCAGATTAAAAGACGTGTGCTTCGTTGGGGTTGGGGTTTGGGGGGGCGGAGCTCTAAAAAGCAGGTAGCAGTGTGATTGGCCAACCGCTGCTAGCAGAGCTTTGGCGAGGCTGAAGCTACGGAGCCCGTTAGCCGGTCTTTCTCCTGGATAGAAACAAACAGCAGGAGTCCCTGGGGGGTGGCGGCAGGTTTTTTTGGGCTTTTACAAGGAAAAGTGAGGCGTTGACATGGCAACGAGACTAACGGTCTCTTTCTATGTCGTTGTGTCCAACCTTCTGCCCGGCTCGCTCACATGGACTCAAACTCGTCAATGCGCTGCTTGGTGTTGCCCTGGCGGATCTGACGCAGGGTTTTGTACTTGTCTCTGCCCGCCCGGACGTTCTCGGCGTGCAGCATGTCGTTCTGGGTTTTCTTGGTGTCGTCCCGAGCCTCAGCCAACTCTGAACTCAGAGCCTGGACAGAAGACAGAGAGAGAGACAGAGAGCGGGGTGATGAGAGACAGAAGAGAGAGAGACAGATGAGAGACAGCGAAACATTGAATTCTGAAGTTATTTATCAGCTGGTCATGTTCTTGTTGAGCTGTGGCCACGACTCCACCTTGAATATTTATTTTATCCTCATAGATTTGAGTAAAAACAAATGGTATTCTAGGTTCATATTAAAGCTTTTTGTGTGACACAAATTGTTTTGTAGCACTTGTTTCATTAGTTTCTGTAATAACCACAGTTAGTAATCAGGAAGCTCAAACACTTGCAGTTTGCTTATGAAGCCTTAAGAATGATGAAATGTTAGAAATAATCCCTTCTGCATAAAGGGTTGGAAAGCAGACTCAGCTTTTGTAGAAATGGGTTTTCTTTGCAGCAGGTGTTTGTCGTTTGTCTCATTTAAAGCCTCTGAACATCCACTCAGGTGTCTTCACTTACTCTGGCTGATTAGAGCTCCTCTTAGGACTCTGTGGGCGTGAACAGACTCATTGACTGACACCTTCCTGAGTCTCCTGTCAGCTTTGTTGAACCTGTTAGGGCGGACCAGTTTACACCTTTATCAACCTGAGCAGAGGTCTAATCAGCCGGAGAAACTGAAAACACCTGACATAGTGACCGAGCACAGCACACCTGCACTTCACCACTGAAATACATTTTAATTGGCTCTATATATGCCGTGTGTTTTAATCTTCTCTATCTTTATATTTCAATTTTATATCACTTTTCTGTTTTTGGCTACAGCTTGTTGTTGTTGTTGTTGTTGGTTGTCATCTTTGCATTCATTTATATTTTTTAATTGGGGCTGGGAAATATGGCCAAAATCGGGTCACATAACAGTTTCAACTGAAATTATAGAGCAAAAAATTCATAAATACTTCCATATACACACCATTTGTTAATCGCATTGAACTGAGTTGTAATATAAAGTCTAATGTAAAAAAAAAACAGAATCTAAAAATGGTATTCCTTCAAAATATTTCACATCACAATTTCTAAAAAAATTTAGTTAGCATGTGCTCGTTATTATCAATTTAGACAACGTAATTGTGTTCATCACGATCCGATCGAAGTCGATAAATGATCATATTGTATTATTGCCTAATCAATAAATTGTATTTCCTGCCGCTCTACCTGTAGCTGTTTTTTGACACGTTCGTTCTTCTGCGCCTCGGTGATGCGTTCCTCTTCGCTGCGGTGGCTGGAGACGCCGTCGCTGAGGAGCTCGGCGCTCGCCTCGGCGTTGGTTTCATCCTCCTCGTCGTGTTCCGGCGCCGGCGGAGACATGGCCGTCTTCAGCTCCTCCCTGGTCTTCTCCAGGTCGTCTTGTGCTGACAAAGCCTGTAAAGAAAAACACAAATGCGTGCTTATAGAGAGGAACAGTTTACAGACATTAATACAGGAAGATATGGACAAAAACATTTAATCATAATAATTATGAATAGTGTTTTTTACAAGTATGTAAATGCTTGCCTTTTTAAAATGTATCAAGCCAATATGTACCGCCATCTGTGTCTATATGCAGATGATATTATTTTGTATTTATCAGATTTTTATTCTTCAATGCTTCAAACTAAAAAATCTACTATACTAGAAAGGTTTCAAATTAAAATTGTATCTGTAAACCTGCTTCCTCTGTACAGATACAGACACCAGAGTTTACACACTGTGTACTTTATAATTAGTCTGGAACCATTTCCTGCTATTTTAATAGTAAATAGTACAATAAAATACATCAAAGAATCACATAAAGTGCACACATAAAAAAATTAAACTTACTACAAGGCACTCAAAAATATACCTATCCACTGAGAAAGATGAAGGATAATTTGTTGTCTTTTTTAATATTTTTTGGAGTCTCCACCAGGTTGTGATTCTAATGTGTTTTATGATACTTTATCTTACACTTTATGTGACACGTCTAGCCGTATGAAATGCAAGCTGGTACCAACGTAACATTAAATATGATTGCATGGTTAGCTAAAGAAATCTTTTAATTTAATTTAAAGCTTTTTAAGACAGAAAACTCCCAAAAAAGAGAAAAGCAGCAACTGCCTTACTCAAACTGTTAAACATCAGGTGGAAAGTAGAGAGTATTTTCCCACATAGCTCATTGAAGTCTTGGTGTTGTAGCTTTATTCTTTCTATGTAACTCTTCTGTATGTATTGCCTAAAAAGACATTATGTGCACTAGTAAATGTCTGGTGTTCTCCAGGCCGTTGCTCATAAAGCTACTGAAGCTAATGAGGTCATGATGTGAGAACACTTTATTAACTTTGATGTGGAGCCAAACACCTCGAAGGATTCTGAGCTGAAATTATAGTTTAAACATTTACAGATTAGCATGTGTTGGAAACACATGAACACATTTATTAAATACACCCTCAAATATCCACACCAAAAAGCCACACCTGAAAACTACAGCGACATCCACACATCCATCAGTGTGTTAAACATAAATAAGACATGGATGGTGAGGGATGCTTTAGTGTTGATAATGTTCCTGTGGTTGCATAGTTCTCTTACTTGTTATCTAATTAGGAAAAAACACCTAGCAAATATAAATAAATATTATTATTTTTTAAATAATAATTTCAAGAAAAATACAGGGTTTATATTAGGGATTATATTAGTTAACATATTTTTGGTTTCCCACCCTTCAAAACATTGTTTCCCACCAGAGGACACTGTTGGCTGTACGTTGTGGTAAACGGGGCCCTCTGGTGGTGAGGACGGTTCAGCTTATGGGTGATAAAAAGTGGTACAGACAAATGGAAGGACAAGTTGCTGATTAAGCCGCAGATCAAACAGTGACTATAGTTAAAAAGCTAAAAACTACAGCATGTGCATGTGATATTAGAATCCGTCCAACGTTGTGTTTATCTGCGCTTTTCTGTTTTTTCTAACCAATTGGAAACTTCAGTTTCCTCTGAACTTCAGTCCTTGGGCATTTCTCAATCCACCCCCTACCCATTGCTACTCCGTTTGCGCATTCGCGTGGAGGGTCCGCCATATTAAGTGCCATCCCAAACCAATTAGCGGGGAGTGGAAGTGGGTTATATAACCCTCCAACAGCGAGCCTGCATCGACTTACTGGCCACGTACAACGGCGTTTTGTGTTCATCATGGAATACGCTCCGTACAAATGTAGTTCCATGCAACTATCTGTACAAACTGCTCAAACTGAGATAGACATTTAACAACTTAAGGTTATATTATATTTAGGATCAAATGTCTAGTCTATAAAACGATGCACGTGTTGTATAAATACAGGGACTGTTGCAAAAACCAAGCAGCTCATAAACATCACGAGAAGATGTTCACAAAAAAAGAAAAGAAATACCACCAAAGAAACATGGGAATACGTTTTATTTTAGTTTCTCTGAATATTGCATATTATTTTTATTAATACTAAGAACCTTTGCACATCCCCTCCACAACCACGGTTACCAAACGTTACGACGGTTTCCGTCTGAGAGAGTGCTGTATTTATACCCGACACGTTAAAGAAGGAGCTTCATTCAGCTGCTAGTGGGACTATAAACAGAATGCTCTACTTCAAGAAGTGGGAGTGGGAGTGGGGAGGGTCCGGTTTGAGAAAGGCCCCTTGTCTCTGCTGACTAAGCGTGAGGGTTTCAAGGTTACCCACATTATGAAAGTTGGTGGCACTGATACAGGACTCAAAGACAGTTTTTTGGGGTAGTGGGTGAGGCCTTTTCCCTTTGTGCTAAGTGGGTGCCACATTTCTACCCAGATGTTTTAGTTCTTGATTTTAATTTCCAGTTTTTATATTTGAAAATAATAGCAGAGAATAATGAGCCCAAACACCTGAACAGGTCACAGACCACTTTATAAACAGAGGTTACCTTGTGTTGCCATTCTGTTGCTTCGTCTTCTTTTTTCCTCTTGGCTTCCTCCAGCAGAGCGATTTTGGCAGTGAACTCTGCTAACTCAGCAGCCTGCCGAAGATAACAGCACACGGTTACCAAGTTACCAGACTGAATTCAACAGTCCAAAAACACAACGATATTTACAGTTTACAATGACATGAAACAGAATTAGCATCTTCTCCTATCTGAGAAACTGGTAGTTTTGCTTGATAAATGACGAGAGGATGTGACTGATGTGACTGATGTGACTGATGTGACTGATGTGATTGGTGTGAGGGTGCAGGTACCAGCTGCTCCTGGTTCTTCATCTGGTCGGCAGCCTGCTGAGCCAGCGCCGCCTTGCCGTCCTCCGCCGCCTGCCTCTCCCTCTCCAGCCGCTCGGCCTCCTCCTTGGCCCGCTTCCTCTCCTGCTCCAGCTCCAGAGCCCTGCGAGTCTGCTCCTCCAGCTCTGCACACATGACATCAATATAGGAGTTACAGATCAGCTGAAACTTGTGTGATCAGTGAGGATGAAAGACGTCTTATTATTATTATCCTAAGGCCAGTATCCTAACATTACACAAGTGTTGTACATGCTCGGTGTTGGCGTTGGTACCTTTCTGAGCTCTCTGCGTCTGCCCTTCGATCTGCCTCAGCCTCTCCATCAGCTCGTCCTTCTCTCGCTCTATCCGCTCCTTCTCCCTCTCCGCATGCTCGCGCTTCTTCTTCTCGTTCTCCAGCTGCGCTCTGCAGAAACAACACAGAAATCACACCCAGACGGTGACTTATCTGTTGATCATCTGAAGATATACGCAGGATGTTTTGTATTGAGTCTGGTCTTATCAAGACTTTTTCCCGATGCCGTGCTATCATCTGATTTCTCCCAGTAACCTAGCCTCTTGAGTGTCTCTCATGTAAACCTGCTGATATGAAGGAAAATAATCAGTTTATCAGTGACATAACTTCAGGTAGTTTATGGGCACTCCTCACTGACAATAAGTATAACATCTTCACTTGATAAAAGTGATAATCCATAGATATGGTAAACTTTGTAGTGTTCAGTGTTCTTCGGTGTGGACGTACTGACTGCTGTGTCATGTGCAAATAGGTTTTTGTACAACACAATTTAATATTTATTAAAAAAGTATAGCATTTAGGTGTTGTCAATGTTAACGCGATAATAACGTGTGAACGCAAATTTGTTGTTGAGTGAAGATACCGGTATCAAATGAATTGTCATTGGAACCAACCGTGTCATACTAGCTTGTCGTAAAGGAGGTTAAATAACGCTCCACACTTACGAAGGGGACCCCTGACCTCTGACCTCAAGATGTGTGAATTTAAATGGGTTCTATGGGTACCCACGAGTCTCCCCTTTACAGACATGCCCACTTTATGAACATATATAAGCATATTTGTCCTCTCCCATGTTGATAAGAGTATTAAATACTTGACAAATCTCATCTTTAAGGTACATTTTAAACAGATAAAAATGTGCGATTTACATTGCATTGGATGTATTTTATTTAAATATACCAAAGCGTGTAAAGTTTCATCCTGTGTGGAGTAGATAAAAAGCACAGCAGTAATAAAGGAAAGATGTGTGCGTCCAGACCGGCCCGTAGCCCTGAAACTGTACCTCTCCATCTGCTTGTGGTGCTTCTCCTCTCTGGCCTGAGCCTTCATCTGCTGCACCTCGATGGTGTCGGGCTTCCTCCTCCTCATGTACAGCTCGTGGTTTCCCACACACAACGCCAGGATGCGCTTGTTGATCCGCAACCGCGGGGCGTAGAACACAAAGTCCTGGAGGAGACACGGAGGATGAATAATACACATGACAGCGTTAAAACATAGCTTTTAATAAGAAGACCTCATCGGTCACACGTCCATCGCTCCAACACCTACTGGAGCTTTCTTGTCGATGGGCTTGATGACGAACTTCTTATCGCTGAAGGAAATGTTTCTGATCTCGCTCCAGGGGAAGCCGATCTTTGGTGACAACCTGAGGGAAGAAATTAATGAATCTGTCACTTTATATATTTATATGTGCATGCTTGTCTGAATGAATAGACTAGAGGATTTTGTTTAAAAGCACAAGAGGGCGCTGTTGTCAAACCAACACAATCCACAGCCACCAAAGAGCTGAGAGTCCACACTTGATATCTTTAACTAGTTCTAATCTAGCTTCAGTGGTTCACATCTTAATTCATTCATTCACACATAACAGTAATATTTATATTAATAGAAGATAACATTTTCAGACTTTCATACAGAAAAGTGCAACACTTGATGTATGTGACGTATCTTTTAAGACAAAGGGGATCAAAGGTTGGATTTTATTCCTCTAAATAAAGTCTGCTTTCATTTTCTTCCTCTTTATTTTTCAGTTTGGAGGTGATGAGGTTCTGATCACATCAACTAGACCCAAAGCGTTTTGTCTCACCGTCCTATAAAATGAAGCAATGTCTACTTGCTACTCAAATCAAATCAATTTAATACAACTTTATTAATCCACGAAGGTAGTTTGGTTTGAGGCAAAAGTAAAAACAGACAGACAAATTGCTCCCTGCATGCGATCAGTTCCACCGACAGAGTGATTCATTTCATTTTGTTAATATGTTCTCCGTTAGATGTTGGGACCCCTCTGCTTTATCTTTTGACCCTCAGAGGGGTCCTAGTAGAGGTCGACCAATATAATAACCAGAGTTTGTAGCAGGAAAAAGGTGATATCTTCTTTGCTTCTGCAGCAGCCTAGTGGGCTACTTTTACATTTGAATTTATTTTTTTTTTAATAAATGAGTTTTTTGTCACCCCGAATTGAATCATTCATAAGAGAACATCCTTCAGTGTGATTTGGTGGATTACATCATTGGAAAATGTTCAAGTTATTTGCAATGGGCTGGCCAGGATTACTTCTGTTTTGCATCTCGTACATTGTTAAATGCCACTCTTACAAACCATTAATGTTTGCACATAAGTGTGCAATTTTATTTCATGAATGGATGGTTACGTGGCTGGATTATTTTAAAAGAAAGAACGCCAAATCGGCAAGTTAAAGTAACTGTGAATGATTTGTTTTTGTCCGTCTTGTATCTGGGACAAACAGCTGATAGTGTTGCGTTGAATATTCGAGAGAGAACTGTTTTCTCCCCCTCCACACGTCTTTATGTATGAAGCCTCCGTGCAAAATGTTGATGTACGTCCCCGCGTGACTGGTGGCGGCTGTGCAGCCATGGGCCGCTATCAGAGACGTAAAACATCCTATCGTCGCTGATTAATCGGTCCTACACAACTTTGTGAGTATATGTAGCGTGTTCATGTGAGTGTCTGAGTGTGTGTGAGTGTGTGTGTGTATGTGTTACTTGTCTTCGTGCTCGTAGATGTTGAGTCCCAGGGCGTCGACCCCCAGCCACAGTTCTGTCCCCTTCTTGTTTTTGATTTCAAAGTAGTTGACGCCGTACATCTCCAGGTCCTGAGCTATCTTCAGATACTCCATCATCGCATCCTCCCTGCACACGCACACACATACACACACACACACACATGCAAACAATGTTAAACACACAAACACACAACGACATTCAGGTGTTCAAAAACCCATAATGGTCAAACCGTGATGACTGTACCTGAGCAGGCTCCGGTGCTCCTCATGCCAGGTCTGTATTCTGTCCTCCCACTGCTCCTTGGTCAGCTTGTGTTGCTCCAGAACTCTACACAACATGCACACACACAACAAATATATGAGCAAATCTAATTTTGACAACTTCAGAGCAGACAAATTCTCATGCACCCCCTGTGATCTTTGGCGCCCCCCAGTGGGAACCTCAGGACTAGAGGCTGGTTGGTGGTTTGGTGGTTCGTTCACCAGCTCCTTCTGCCCAAATGTCTCAAGTGTCCTTGTGCAAGAAACTGAACACCGAGCTGATGACCAGAGGCCACGCAAACGCCTCGCATCTGCCACAATCAGAGTGTGTGTGTGTGTGTGTGTGTGTGTGAGTGAACAGGTGAATGAGAGGTGAACTGTAAAGCTGTTCGTCAGCGAAGGCAGCTATATAAAAGCAGTCCATTTATGTAAATTAATTCAGTTTTTACACATAATTTAGTGCCTAAGGAATCAATTATTTCAATGTGGGTCCTCACTAGTATAGGATAGTATAGTGTGTGTGTATGTGTGTGTGTGCGTGGACGGTACTGTACCGTTGAGGCAGCAGCCGGTCGGAGGCCAGGTAACCCGGCTTGTGATTGTCTTTGTTGTAATCTCCGTACTTGGCCTGGACGGCGTAGGACGCCACCAACACGGCCGTCTCTGGAGGACAGTAGTTCTCATCGTTCAGGATGGCCTCCTTCACCTGCACACGCACACACACACACACACACACACACACATGGTCAGTAGGAGCCTGGTTAATTGAGATGCTCAGTCAACCTTTCCTGGTGCTTTCACACCAAATCATCAACGGTTGATGACGATTGGTTTGGGCTGGATGTGAAAGCTGTTAACTGAACTCTGGTGTGGACCAAACAACCGAACCGAGACCACCTGAAACCACAACAAAGTCTGCAAGGAAGTGGACTCTGGTGCGGTTCGTTTGTGGTGTGAAAGCAAGCGAACCAACCACCAGCAGACATGTGATTTTAGACTGATTTCAACAGCTAAACTACGAATAGATCCATGTGCTGATGGTGAAATCTGTTCAGGAAGTCATCTTATCGGTCTGTATTTAAGGCCACGTATAGAAGCACGTCGGCGCAGGTATTCTCCTTGATTAACAGGTCAAAAGCTGTTAAAACTGCTGTTCTCTGTGAGTTCATTAAGTCCATTAAAAAGTGTGTCACAGCGATCCCTCATGTGCGCTATCAAGCGTTCGCACCAGTCATCAGGGAGCACGCTGTTATACAGTCCTGTCTCTCACATTAATGCTTCGTCCACACTGGGAACATCAGGAGCGCGTGGCAGCTGCGTGATTCATGCGTCAGGTGTTCAGACCAGCTGCGATTCTGCTGCTGCTGTCAGCTCTTTCTTTCTACATAGAGTTTGCCTTTTACAATGACCGTTTCATTTCATTATAAATGTCATTTATATTTATTTTAGTCAGAGAAAGGTTAAGAAACTTGTGGTAATTTGTAAATAATAGTAATAATCCACCATTAAAACCCCGTAATATATTCATTCATGGAGCTCTGCAAGTCACTGCATGTTCTACAGCACTGTCCTGCAAATATTTCAGAATAAAAACCTTATGTTAACAAATGAAGGAATTCTGTCCACAGAATTTATTTTGAAATGAAAGCAGGAAGTGTTGATTTAAAAATAAGTCTTTACTTCTTATTCATCTCCGTAACATATTCTACAGATAGACATTGAAACTGTAGTAATGTTGCAAGACCTCAAATATCTTGAAGAGACGCAGCCGAGCCGCAGTCTGGCTGCTCTAACCTGATAACACGAACGCCGAAATAAAAAACAACAGGTAACGCAGCCGCCACGCGCTGCTGACGTTCCCGGTGTGGCCGAGGCTTTATTCATCACAGCATGCGGTCGATTTGCAGTCTAATAATACTTAAGATCAGTTATTTCTTCTTTGTGAGCTCTGAGGTTTAAGACTGGGTCTGTAAGCCCCTCACGTTACCATATAACCTGGGCCGAACATCGGTACGACCGAGGTCCCGGACCAGATTTCTCCTCCGATTTGAGGGTTGAATCGGGGATCAATCAGACATAAACTCATGCAGTCTGAGCCGGGCTTCAGACCCAACATCCTGTTTCCACACGAAGACAACAGCTGTAAATCCCAGCTGAGTTTTCAGAACACGTCCACCTTGTGTTGGCATCATTCTGGGTCGATATCTTGGCATTGCCCAGTGATCCATCAGTACCTGCAGGAAGAAGAGCTTCTGTGTGATCTCCTGGATGAGCTCCTCAGAAACATCCTCTGGGAAGAACTTTGCTCTGAACTTGAACTGCAGCGGGTTCTCCTTCTTCACGTCCTGCTGGGTCACCTGGAGGGAGAAACACCCACACATGTTTCATCTTTCACCCCTCACATGTCTGTAAACATACGAGGAAATCTGACTCTAAAGAAGATTTAATGTAAACAAGATGTGTTTTCACTGACGCTCTTTGGATTAAAGCAGCTTCTGACAAACAGAATATTAAAGTACGATTAGAAAAACAAGTTACTTCTAAGGTTTTCTAGTTTCTCTAAAGTCTTAACCTCGAGAGGACGACTGTTTACAGGCTTCATAACTTTAATATCGTGTTTTTAAGTTGTGGGAATTAAATGATAAAAACAGGAGTAGTGGCGGTCCCATGGTTGTGTTGAGGGTGTCTCACCTTCTTGTTGAGTTTGAGCCACGTGACGTAGCCTTTACTGTCGGTGTACTGCAGGCCGAAGAACCAGACCTCCCTCAGTCCCACCGTCTTCACCACCTGAAAACACACAAATACTTTTAGTTTTCATCAGCTTACAGGATATGATGGAAATGCCTCGGCTTTTTTAGGAATCACAGACTTTATATTCTGCATAAACTGAAAACGCTGGTGAGAGATAATCATTAGAAATCTGGAGAGGGAAACCATCGTTCAGCTCTTTCAGGATTTAGGACTATTAACATGCTATTGTCTAAAATATCATCGTCTGCTGTAGCATTAAGAGGATCCTTCATTGTAATAAGGGCTTTACAAAAACTAGGAGGACACAGTTACTTCTGTTCAATCTGTGAAAACGGTTCAATCACCTGTTGATATAAATAACACTCCTTTCCAAATGATCAGCTTCAAGTTCCTGCTGTAGGCATCCATATGTCTGACTCCCTCTCCTCGTCCCTGCACATCAGTTGTGTCAGAAAAAGGACTCAACAGAGACTTTATTTCCTGAGGTGTTTAAAGAAACATGGCATGTCCACTAAAACCCTCATCAAGTTCTACTGGTCCACGATAGAAAGTATCTTAACTGGATGCTCACTGGTCTGGTTTGGCAACATTACATCATATGATCACAAACTCCTGATGAGGACAGTGAAAACAGCATCTATGATTATAAAGCACTTTGTATTGTGCAGGACACAAGTCATCCAGCATATATACAGTAGTCTCTTCTCTTATCTGCCTTCAGGGAAGCGCCTACAGAGCATCAGAGCTCAGACCTCTCGAGTTTTTACCCTCAGAGACAGACGGTCAGACTGCTGAACAGCAGCGCTAAATGAATGCAGAGCTGTGGATTGTTTTTTATGGATGTTTTTTTTTTTATGGTTTTTAGGTTGTTTTATCATTTTATTCTCAGGTATTGTCTTATGTATTGTAGTATTTATCTAGTGCACTATTTATCGATTTGAAGGGCTGAGAGAGAGCCATCAGGGTGAAATGCATTTCACTGTACTTTTAAATGCATATGACAAATAAACTTTTGACATAATAATCCATCATTAATTGATGTTGCCATAAAACCTGCACACGATCAAATAGATGAACAGCAACAGGAGATCCATCCTCTGGGAAAATGCTTTTATGGTGTTCAACCAGCTTCACACACTGTCTTCCCTCGCTCCTCTTTCAAACATCCTCACATGTCATCGTAACGAACTAAGTTCACTAACTGTCGTCCCATTTACAGAGAAAGAGAGAGAGAGAGAGAGAGAGAGAGAGAGAGAGAGAGAGAGAGAGAGAGAGAGGACCTGGGGGGATGTGGACGCTTACTCAGTCTCTAATGTGATTTACACAGTCGATATAACAACACTCTACCATATAATTAGCTCTCACACACTCAGACACAGACAGACATGCTCATATAAACACATTAAATACATGAGTATCAGATCATCAGTGAAAACACTCTGAAACACTGAAACACCGTCCAACACACGCTGTGGGAACTGTACAATCAGTTACACACACAGACACACAGAGGGCCTCCCGTTGGGGGGGGGGATGCGGTTAGCTGCAGCGATGCGGATGCTGAGAGCTCAGCAGGCACATTTAAAAGAGAAGCCTCAGAATGAGGAAACGGGATTTGGGAACGTCGGGCCGAGAGAGAGAGAGAGAGAGGGAATAACAAGTGGAAGACGAGCAACAAAAGAGGGACAGAAAAGTCAAGCTGATTGGGCTGAAAGTGTGTGTGTGTGTGTGTGTGTTCAGCAGCTTACATGTTGGTGTTTGGGTTAGACTGATTAAAAAGCTTTCCTGCCTCACTCAGGCCTTTAATCATTCTGTGTGTGTGTGTGTGTGTGTGTTTATATTTAGCCTCTTTATCAATGGAGTCTCTCTTCACTCATTCATGTCACTCTGCACCGTTTTACAATGAAACAGCTTTCAGGACCACCTGAAGGACCACCTGAAGGACCACCTGATGGACCACCTGAAGGACCACCTGATGGACCACCTGATGGACCACCTGATGGACCACCTGAAGGACCACCTGATGGACCACCTGATGGACCGTACTGTGTGGCTTCCTGTACTCTACTATATGTAACCTCCACACACACACAGTTAAATGATCGTCATTTTCACACCACAACAGCAAACAGTGGCCGTCGGTACTGCTGCTTGAAGCCGATCAGTTTGATATGTACACCGAGGCGTTGGCATCACATTCAGCATCAGAGTATCATGTATCTCATCTCTCTTGTTTAGTCTCTTCTCATCAACTCAGGAGCTACTAACTCCTAAACACGCTGCTCATGCTGCTCATCATTCTGTGACGGGGTTTCTACTTTATCTACATCTATCTTTAGTTCATCTCCACCTCTTCTCCACCTTCTCTCCACCTTCTGGCTGCTAAAAGTCACACATTTATAAAACAGAAATAATTAGAAATAAGACTTTATTATCATACGTCATCTGTTATAATAAGCAATAATCTTTTCTTTATTCACTTGTCTATTCTGACTGAACTCTTAGTCGGTTGTTTTGGTCTTTAGTTGACGAAGATTTCTTTCTTTAATTAGTCGTTTTTCATGCTTAATGATTTATTTCCAACTCAGTTGGAGCGCTGCACACCGGCTGTGACCGCTCCGTCCTCCTCACGGTGATTGCCTCATTAACGTTCTGATTCTCTTATAGCATCGGGTTTAAATCTGAAATATTGACAAGTTAGTGCTTTTGCTTTTTGCTTTGACACCAAATCCTCCGCCATCGTCTTGTCCGTCAACTCTCTCTCTCGTCCCGTGTGTGAAATCTGACTCCTGCTGCTCTGAGCTGAGACTCCGTACAGAGCAGACGCTTTCACTTTCAGTTCGTAGCGTCCGTCGTCCAACTATCTCTATACAACACCACACTGATACGCCAAAATGAACCAAATGGGTTTTATTTCTGTAAAAGAAATAATTTCCAACCCCACCGCTAAATGACGGTGGGGGTAGTGGGTACGTAATGTAATCGGTTTGTGCCCGACCACCATGTAACACCGGTAACACCGACTACCGTGGCAAGCCTATTTCCAAGAAACTTGTGAGCTCATCTCTGGTAAACACTCTGGATTTAAGATGGCGCTTTTGTGTGATTCTTCGTGGAGAAACTAAGTCAACTAATCGATTAGTCGACTAAATCCTATGAGTGTTGGTCGACTAAGAATTTCTTTGGTGGAGGACAGACCAAACTTTAATAGTAGAGCCATGTGTTAGCGGAGTAAAAAGCCAATTTCTTCTTTGAATGGTCAATTCTGAAAGACACAATGCTCCAAAGATGTTCTGCAAAAAGCTCTTATTGAACCCTGATTGGTCGGTTACCCACAGCAGGAAGATAAATACACAAAAGCATGTGATGAGCAGCAGCGTGTGATTGGGTGAGTATGATGTACGGAGGGTCTCTCTCTCCTCACACAGCGACACCTGAATGATTTATTCTGGTCAGACGGACCTATTGTTCTATGAACCTGTGTTGCACAGCCTGAAA
>CAKAOI010045566.1:53314-130615 GCA_916701655.1 Sebastiscus albofasciatus
ACACACACGCATGCACACACACACACACACACACACACACACACACACACACACACACACACACACACGTTCTGCAGACAAAAGCCACTCCACCCCCGACCATGATCTCTGCACACACACATTTTAACAATATTATGCAGACAAAAGACAGAGTCAGATATTTGGTATTGTTGCTTGATAAATGAATAACGCAGGTTGTTCTCATCCACCGTTTGTACAGTTTGTATTCCAACGAAAAGTAATGCACTAAAATATATATCTGTATATATATCTCACAAAATGAATTTGTATGTAATCCACGTAATCGTGAACCCGGACGTATAACCCCGGGTTCACATAGGCTGCGGAAGCGCCGGAATATTCGGAGAGGCGCTGCGCACGTCCTCGTGATCTTCAGCGATAGTTTCGGTGTGTGGTACATTTTCTACGCACGCCGCAAGCAAATCTGGCAAGAAAACACTCTGATAATCTAATGTAAAAGATATAAATGATATATTAAATATTATATACATGATTTGATTCTGATAAGATGATAAAATATGCATCAAAAAGAAGGCCTTTTACTTCCCTCCCCTCTCTCCCTGCTGTTCTTCTGGAGTTTGATTCTTCTGATTCCCTCCCAGTGCCTCCCCAAAAATGAGGAATAACTTTAGATATTATATGAACCGTTGTGTGAGCTGCTTAACGAGTCACTTATCAGAATTATAGCCAGTCAACTAAATGAGTGATTGAGAGGAAATTCCTTTTTTTTTAGATGAATAAATAAATCTATGCAACTGTTTTACTACGTAATCACGTTACTGTAGTCGGCTAAATATGACTTTAAGATGTTCATACTGCTGGTGTTCATTTAATCTAAACCTGTCTGTTGTTGTGTGTTCTTCTACTGTATGAGGGAGAACCATGTGGTTGAAGAGGAAATAGTGACAGTGCATTCTGGGATATTATGGGAAAGCAACCATATGTTGTTGTGTACACCACAACGTGATAAACATCTGTGTGTGTGTGTATGGGAGCGCAGCCATGTGGTGGCTTTACACATGCACACACACACACACACACAATATGGCGTTTCGTCTCTTGTACGTACATATCACTGCATGTCACGCGTCTCTGTGTTCTGGCTGATAAGGTTTCCATAGCAACGCCCTTGTTGGCTAATTGCAATGTAATTTTCTAAAGAGCCTTGTGGGCGTCCCGAAGAGGGATTTTAACGGTGGACACGGTGACCTGGAGAGGACTGACTCCTCTAAAGGAGGGGAGATGTACTGTACGAGGTTAACGGAGACACAGCGGTAGACTACTGAAGGCTGAACATAATGCACATCACCATTTACCTTTTTAGTCTAATGTGACGTCTTTTTGACGTCTAATTTACAGCAAATCATCACATTTGAGAAGCTGAGTTTCAGAGAAACAGGAACAAAATGACACACAATACTAATCATCTGAAGTTACGTTCAGAGATCTTCATCCTCCTAAATCTCTCACTAGTAGAGGTACATTTTCAATAAGATTTAGGGGAACCAGATTATTACATCTATCAAAACAAACTGTTCATCTATTCAATGTTTCAAACGTTGCTTAAAGAGGTCAATCACATTATTTCTGTATATTAATCCAGTGGGTTTTCTGCCTCTCCGTGCATCACTGTATATTATTTTATTTGTTTGTGTAATCTTAAATTGTGCAAAATAAATAATTAAAAAATAAATAAAGTTTGTTGCAACATCTTTGATTTTAATATTTTATTCTCTACAAACGTCAAAGATACAGAACATAATCTCTGTAGATTATATGCTCACAGTATTTTATAGAGCTGCAACGATTAATTGATTAGTTCTCAATGACTTCATTAATCATCAAGTATTATATATATATTTATATATTTATATAGAAGTTTTGATAATCGATGAATCTGTTTGAGTAATGTTTTCTCTGATTGCAGCTTCTTAAATGTGAATATGTTCTGGTTTCTTTCCTCCTCTATGACAGTAAACTGAATATCTCTGAGACGTTTGAGGATATCATTTTGGGCTTTGGGGAACACTGATCGACATTTTTCACCATTTTCTGACATTTTATAGACCAAACAACTAATCGATTAATCCAGATAATAATCAATAGATTAATAGACAATGAAAATAATGGTTAGTTGCAGCCTTTACTAAATACTAGGGCTGTGAAACTTCACGTGATAATAACAACGCGTTCATTTGTTGTAACAACACTAATTTCTTTAACGCATTAACGCAACTTGGGTTGTGGAGTGAAGATACTGGTATCATATGAAACTAGAAAACCTGATGAATCCATCGGTACCAACCATGTCAGACTAGCTGGTCATGAAGGAGGTTAAATAACGCTCTAAACTTACGCTACATGTTGGCAAGGAAAAACTGCCATGTCCATTTTCAAAGGGGTCCCTTGACCTCTGACCTCCAGATCAGTGAATGTAAATGGGTTCTATGGGTACCCACGAGTCTCCCCTTTACAGACATGCCCACTTTATGATAATCACATGCAGTTTGGGGCAAGTCATAGTCAAGTCAGCACACTGACACACTGACAGCTGTTGTTGCCTGTTGGGCTGCAGTTTGCCATGTTCTGATTGGAGCATATTGTTTTATGCTAAATGCAGTACCTGTGAGGGTTTCTGGATCAATATCTGTCATTGTTTTGTGTTGTTAATTGATTTACAATAATAAATATATACATACATTTGCATAAAGCAGCATATCTGTCCACTCCCATGTTGATGAGAGTGTTAAATATTTCCTTTGTGCAGTGCAGTAATAGAAGCCTCTCTAATATATTCCTCTAGTGTCTCTGAGGGGAATTGTTGAAGAGTGTGAACGTGTATTTGTGCCTGCAGAAATTTGGACATGAGCTGTTTTAATAAGCAAGTGCGTGTGTGTGTGTGTGTGTGTGTGTGTGTGTGTGTGTGTGTGTGTGATACAGAGAGAGAGCATCATGTCTTTAGCTGATAGCTGCAGAGCGTTAGCAGATAAAGCAGCAGGCGCTCTCAGCCCGTCTGCTGACCACAACGTCTCTGTTCTCTGTTACCGTTCACTGACTGATTCAGTAAAACCTGTCAGAGACAGTAAATATCTGTTTGTATTATACACAGACGCACAAGAGACCAAAGGTACTGTTATGGTACTATTACTTGCAGCACTGCACCAGTAACAATCTAACTATTAGGGGAGGGAAAAGAAATCGATTCACCTATGTATCGTGCCTTTTTATGATTTAGAAATAGATATTTTAATGCCAGAATTGATATATTTGCTTCATTTGAGTCTATGCCAGGGGTCAGCAACCTTTATTATCGAAAGAGACATTTTAGGTAAAAGAAAAGAAAGAAAATCTGTCTGGAACCGCAAAACATTTGATCATTGTGATGAAGGTAACACAGTTTATAGTCTCAGTATATAGTATATCAGTCTAATGCAGTGAGGGCCAAAGAGACAATGTACTACGGAGTATTAGGGCCACATCGAGGGAAAAAACATCTGAGATTTACAGAATAAAGTCGGAACTTTACGAGAAAAAAGTTGTAATATTACGAGAATAAAGTTATAACTTCACGAGAAAAAAATAAAATAATACGTAAAATTACTACTTTTATAATATTTTGACTTTATTCTCGAAATCTCAGATTTTTTTTTTTTCCTCAATGTGGTCCTAATACTCCGTCGTACCGTCGTACCATAGACCTACAACAATGATAAATAAAAATGAAAATGTAAACAAAGAGCAGTTATTCATTTCCATGTTTAAACTCCACAGGGAGCCTCTGGAGAGGAGCTGAAGAGACGCAGGTTGGAGACCTCTGGACTAAGAGCAATGCCATCCTTTATCTCGTTTATATCAGAATGATTTCTGGTGACGACCTCCTCAGTGAAACGAAGAAGGAACGATGAGAAGCTATGAAATTGAACGAGCCACACAGCTATAACCTGCTGGGCAGCTTCCATAACCAACAGAGTAGAGAGACGTGAGATGAATTAGGATTTGAGTAGTTATAATTACAGTTGTATATCTAACTTCAGGCTGTGTCACCTGTTGATTGTTGCTCCTGAGTCTCTGGTGGAGAACGCAGTGAGCACGTCTGTCTCTGTTTATCTGGCAGTGTTTCCCAGCATCCTCCATGTTATTCACAACCAGTAGTGACAGCTCAGTAGTAGGCCGGTGAGTCGTCAAGGCCGAGGCCGCCCACGCCACACCGCCCACCTGTTCACCGTGTTTGTGTGTGTGAGAGACTCAGACAGCCATAATTAAAAGCTGTTGCTAGCTAAGCTGATTAATGGGGGCTTTAAAGGCAACCGGGGCCACGCTGCCGTCTTCACCTCTTCTATTCTCTGTTTCCACTCATCCACTTAACATTTCCTCTCCTTTCATCACCTCCACTACTCTCTCTCTCTTCACCTCTCCTCCTTTACACCTTTCTACTCTTCAAAAATCCTTTTATTCTCTCTACTCCTCTTCTTTCCCTCTACAAACCACTCCTCTTTTCTCTTCTAGTGTCTTTAGACTCAGAGGTATAGAGGTAATGTGTAGTGTTCAGAGTAGGAGGAGTCAGCATGACAGCTTTGTTTAAGCTGTGGTGAAAAAATACATCTCCAAGCAGGTATGACGAATGACAAGCATCACATACCTAAGACTAGTATTACCTGGACTTAAAGGAGCAGCAAGGAACTGAAACCCATGTGCCACTAGGGCTGCTTCTGTATTGGCAAGAATCTGGCGATAGGATACGCATCATGATACAGCGGTTATAATTCAATAATAGAGATTTTATAAATGTAATGTTAGGAACACTGTCACACTGCTATATGCATAAAATCAGAGTAAAGAAAGTTGACTATTTTATGCAATCACAGTCTGTAACATCCTTCATCATAGCTCTACTGTTTGTGTAATATGAGCCGCTGTCTGTCACCAATCTTTGCACGAAAACTATCAATTAAAAATCTATATTTTTTTTGAGACTCGCTAAAGTATAACAGAACATAATATCGTGATATTCAAGTGTAGGGGTGGGGTCGACTACAAATTGTCATGTAATGTTTTTAAGCCACCCCGCCGGCTCCCTCTCACAGACACAGATACACTCGTCACAGCCTCCGCCTCCATCCAGACTCTCTCCTGGGTGAGTGTGTGGCGTATTCAGCCAGCGTGTTTTGGTCTGGAGGGAAACAGTGGAGAGAGAAGGAGCCGGAGAAAACGAAAGAACTGAAGCGGCGAAGCGGGTACGGTAGCGAGAACACGACTAAAGCAACCAGAACCGGCCCAGAGGCAAATGACTCTGGCTTCCTCGCTTTCCAAAGCAATCCCATATGACAAAAAAAGTGCAAAATGGAAAGAAATCACGGCCGCTGTAACCAACTACATCACAGCGCCGGTCAGCGTAGTTGAAAAGCCCGGATTCAAAAGACTCATTAAGAACCTTGATCCAAAATATGAACTGCCTGGTCGCAATTTCTTTGCGGAGAAAGCTCTACTGGAGTTCGACATCTCAGTGAGAGAAAAGTTGGCTAACCAGCCAACAGAGGTGAACCACTTCTCCACAACTACCGATCCATACCTGAGTATCACTGTACATTACATCCACAACTGTGAGTTGAAGAGTAATTGCTTTCAAACAAGTTTCTTCCCATTTGATCACACGGGCGAGATAATTGCGCGAAGGTTTAAAGGATGCTCTCATGTCATGGAATTTAAAAGAAGTTCTTCAAGTGTGAGCCTGAAGTGGACAAGACCGCACTGGTTTGGTAAAAGGCTGAGAAGAAGAAGAAGTGGACGTAGTCATTCGTAGCCACTCGTTGTTGGACTGTCATTCTGAAGCCTCCAGGTCGGCATAGACCAAAGGGCCCCAGACCAAATGTCAGGGCTGTCCACATACTTTTGTCCACATACTGTATATCTGTAAATCATGATACTATAAATCCTAAAGAGCAGCTTTAGATGTTCATGTTTTTACATTCCTATAAAGCAGTGAGTGAATGTAGTGGAGGTTATGAGGTGAACTTCACACCCTCCTTCTAATTAGATTTAGTGACTTGGATAATTCCCATTATAGAAATGAAAATGGCCCTCTGAAATATTTAAAGCCTCCCCCCCCCCCCATCATCCCCTCCACCGGACCGCCAGCCCCCAGGGACGCCATCACCAGGAGGGGCAACATGTGCAAAACGCAGCCATAAATCAATAATGTACGACGTCCCACCAACATCTCACACCCTGGATTAACCTCTCTCACACACACACACACACACACACACACACACACACAGAGCTGCTGAACTACATGCTCTCCCCTCCAGCAAGCAGATCTATTGATCAAATAAATATGTATCAACACGTGCACACTCACATATTCAAACACAGATCTATACCCGGCACACACACTCTCATAATGCGGTGAGGGAAAGGCGTGCACTGACCCGAACATACATGAAATCAATACGTCTTTTAAAGGATTCTCCAGCAGCATTTAACCCCCCGGGGTCGGGGCCCAGATTCTTTCTCCATGTTTGCTCTTCTTCTCATCTCCCCATGTCCTTTCTTTGTCCTTCTTCCTCATCTCAAAAACAGTATTTGCGATTGCAAAGAGGTCAGTCTGCTGCCAACTAAAGCCCCTTTCAGACGTGCACTCCAATTGAACATGTCGGTCTCATGTGTGAACAAGCAGCCGGGTCAGATGAGGTCAGATGGAGCAAAGATTTAACAGAAAGGCTGCAGCAGCACACAGAGAGAGATTAAATGCACATCTTGCATCGCCTTCTAAGATCACTGTGATGAATGAATCATCTCAATCATCACAAAATCAGTTTAATAAACTAGGAAACACTGAACGAGACCCTCTTAAGGCGCTGAGGAGATTCATCTTCTCATATCAGATCAAGAAGGGTTAAAAATCCCTCTGCATAACAACAACAATCAGACCAACAGTCTCTCCGTGTAAAGTATTTCCAAATGTTCATTCATGCCAAGGGCCGAGGGCTGGTTATCAATTAAGAATTTTTTTCAAAATAGCTTCCCTAACTCGCACACATACTTCATGCAGAGTCTGGCCAGGTGTGTGAAGGTGAGGAAGTAAGCAGGGTTTGACCTTCTTTTCTTTTACGGGTGTAAGAAAGTATCGATACACGTGATTATCGCAATATAGACGTGCAACACATCTGTCTTGCAGAGCGTTCTGCCCTTCGGCCTGATCCAATCTGCACCATCGGAAATATGCACGCTCAAGATCATGCCAAATTGCAGCGCACGATCAAAACAGCGAGTAGGATCATCATGGGGGTTGATCAGGGGTCTGCAGTTCAGCTGTACCTTGATCTGATTCTGAAAAAGGCTGAACAGATCCTCAATGATCTTACCCATCCTCTCCACCTGAACCTCTGAAGGAATGGGAGGTCAAAGAATCCTATCAGAACAACAAAGTGCAGCAAATCATGTGTAGAACATATATCCTTTTTGTCCACCTCTCTGGTATCTCCCTGCACATGTTCAGCATGGTGTAAAGAGAAGATTGTTTCGTGGTATTTCCTCCTTTATTTCTTGAAGCCACGTCTTGTTTGTCCAACATGCTGGTTCAGCCTGCTGACACAGAGCCCCGTTAGTACAACATGAAAGACCTGGATACCAGGGGACACCCAGGTTGTGTTGGGGGGCGGGGGGGGGAACACAGAACAACACCATTAAAACACAGCCTGGAGGCGGGTCATGCTCCAGACCAGGTTCATGTTATAATGGCGTGCCTGAGGTGAACTGGCTGATAGTCCGTCTCTCCTCTCAGGGAGACAACAGACTCTGTTGGGGGGCGGTTTTACTCGCCTCACCTGCAGAACGTCTACGTCTATATTTTGTCCTTTTGTTGGTCTACATTAGCTCCGAGCTAATGGAGCCAAGCTGGCTCACTTGTTCAATGATTAGAAAGCCTGCGGGGGCCACTCTGCTTCAGCTTTTAATCCAATGTGACATTTAAAGCGTCTTTCATGGCAAAAAAACAAGCGGAGAATGCACAGTGATGTGTTTACTGTCCAAACGGCCGGGCTTCATGTCGGAGCATTAATGTAACCGGAGTGGGAGTTCCCCTCGAGGGCGGCTTGGGTGTCGTTTTTCTGGACTGGATATGAACAAAGTGCCCGTCACTCACTGCTCTCCCAAATCCTCTTTGTGTTGCCCTTTTTTCTTCCCTATGGAGCGTTTCTATAATCTGAGCTTAACTCATTTGTTCCAACTTTCTCTTTTGCTTCTACGACTGTAAATGTTCCCTCTGCCTGTCCGTCCACACGGCTCCGTCTCTCTCATCTCATCACCACGTCCTGTCTCCAGCTGCTACTCTCTGATTCAATTCACTGACTTCTTTGGATGGATCATCCTCACAGTCAGCTACATTTTCTCCTTTATGGTTAAGAACTCTTCGTGACACTGACCTCAACATTCACCGAACACAACCTTTAAAAGTCGGTTCATGCAAACCCTTTTTTCCATCTTCTCTCCATTTCTATCACTTTCTATCTCTCTCTTCACCTCCCACCCTCTCACTACTTCTGTCCATCACATGTCCCTGGTCTCTTTCCAGGAATCGGGCCTGGCCTAATTCCCCATTACTGAGATTGATGGAGCAGAGGCTCGGTACGATGGCTGGCTGGCTGTAGATAAACTGTGTACGCAGCCAGCAGGGTTGTAAACACCCGACGAATACAAGCTGTAGTTTTCACTGACCTCTATCAGTCTATTTATAGTTCATGTGAGTATTACAATTTGGTTTACAGGCGTTGAGTCGCTTGAATAACAAAACGGAGCCAACGATTGACTTTTTCTATCAACTGCAAAATGTTTTAATAGATATAATCCTAGTTCAGGTTGGAGCAAACATGTATTTAGAGTTACTACAAGGAGCTTTAACCTGGTTATGAAACAGTCTCGGTTTAATACTGATGCCTGTATATGACCTGTAAGGGATAACGTACAAAACAAACCCCTTCAGGGCGATGAGAGACTGCTTCACGTCGGGGTGCCACATCGCTCTGAAGGGGTTTATTTCACAACAATGACCCGCTAGCTGTACATTATCCCGCTTATTACACGGCTACTTACTGAAGAAATTAATAATTTGACATAAAATCAGTCTCAAAGAGAGAGCTCTTAAAATATAATATTAGTAATACAATAAGTTGTCTTCACAACCGTCAGACTGTAATCGTGTTATTTAAGCGGCGGTGCAAACAGCCTGTATGTGTTTGTGTCAGAGCAACGTGAAAGCTGCCACTGTCCTTGAGTCCAGAAATAGAGCAGAGAAAGGCCTCTTTGTGTTCGCTGCTCAATAGACAGGACGGGTCCATAGAGTGACCGACTGTTGTGCTTCTATGTGACTGTGTGTGTGTGTGTGTGTGTGCATGTTTGCCCAACACATTACTTCTGACTGAGCTGATAACAGACTCTGGGAGAGCTTTAAAAACAAACAGATACATCAGCAGGTATGAACGCCTCCAAAACGCTAGGTTCATGCTGCACTTCAGGAATAAAGATCAACGGCGTATTTCTCTTTGTTACTTATTTCTTATCGGTGGCTGAAACCCGTCCTGCACATGTAGTCAACCTCTCTTCTAAACTCTAACCTCCTGAGTGTTATTCAATGAGGTCAAACAGAGAGCATTGTTTGAGCTGAACTCAACAGTTATTGTACTGGCCTGAACTAAACTCAGGATCTGGGTGTGACCAGGTCTGAGAAGTGAAGCTGAAGTGCCTTAAACTTGCATTCTCTCTACCAGCCAGCAGGGGGCGACTCCTCTGGTTGCTAAAAGAAGTCTGATTGTATAGAAGTCTATGAGAAAATGAGCCTACTTCTCTCTTGATTTATTACCTCAGTAAACATTGTAAACATGAGTTTATGGTCTTAATCGCTAGTTTAAAGTCTTCTTCAATACAGCATGATGTTTATTTAGTAAATGATGGTCCCATTTAGAGTCAAATAGACCATAAAGCAGGGGATGCTTTAGGGCGGGGCTACCTTGTGATTGACAGGTCGCTACCACGGCATGGTCCAATCTGGGAGTGGTCCGTGTTTTCATTTTAGAACTTTAACAACGGTCAAAGGCCAAGGTGGCAATGGTCAAAAACAGAGCTGGCGATAGTCAAAAACAGAGATGGCGACGGTACCTGGTACAGATGCCTGTCATCCGTTTCAATCAGCTATTAGAAAAGTTGTAATCAGCTCTGGTTAAAGAAGAAGAACATTATCCACTGTCAGTAGGAATGATATGAAGCCACTACTCAGAGCAAGAGACTGAAGAACAGCGCACAGACACCAGGTAGACCAGCACTCACTGTGGTAAATGGGTCTTTTTATACAACAATAGTCAACCAAGTAGATGCCTTAAAATATGATCTAATAACTACAGGAAGTAATGGATTACAGCTTTAAGATATTCTGATCACAAACGCCTTTCTTTTCTCATTCTGCACCACGATGCACATCTGAACTCACAGGAGAAAGGAGAAAGAGAAACAGATGTTGCCGAGACGTAACAACTGTAAATGTGAAACGCTGATGAAAGCAGCAGATGGCTGGTGTAGCAGGATCAGAGTAGAGCTACAGGGGTGGTGGTGTAAATCTCCAGAGTGTCGGCTACTCACCGGTTTGGGCATCTTTCTCCTCTCTCCGCCCGTCCCCTGCTGCTGAGAAAACTGAAAGAAGTCGTCCTCCGTCTTCCCGCCTCTCTCCGGGGCACCGGCGCCTGGGACACAACAAGAAATAGACCGATGTCAACACACACAACATCAACATCACATTCAGGCTGTCATGCTCTCCTTCTATCTGTCTGTTGTCTCTACATCTACCCGTCACTACTGAAAGAGACAATGACAGGAAACAATCAAAGGCAAGACTCAAAGGTCGGAGTAAAAACAGAAAGAACACAGATACAGAGAGTTAAAACAGAGAAAAGACAGATTAATAGGAACAGGAAGACACTCCACAGCTAGGTCAAGTGTTGTTTCCCCTCACAGACTGAGGGAGAGGGAGAGAGGGATCAAGAACTGGTGATACCAGTACAGTCTGGGCTGACTGGGAGGGGTTTGCTTTAAAAGAAAGGCAAACACTTCATTTGTTTAAAGGCACAATGAACAGGATTGTCCTTCCTCTCAACCATCTCCTCTGAGCCACTAGCAGTGTGTGGTGCTGTCTGTACCTGCAGAGATTTGATGTGTATATTGTGTTGCTGTGTTCGGGACGTTTCTGGGAACCAACCTCTATAAAACGTTGCAACCAGGTGTCAATTGGATATCTAGACTGTGGTGAACTGGGTCATGATGGTTTGTCCTTTTTAAAAAGTGGGTCCTCCCAAAAAAAGGGTTTGGGAAACACTGAATAGATGACAGACGGGTTTTTTTTCTTTGTGAAAATGTGACACCAACTCTGTGAATTACAAACTATTAATAACTAGAGTTGTGCAGCTCACACAAGTCCATGTAGGTCACAGCTTCCTTAATGAAACCCTCCTAAATGTCTCCATCCCATCAGAATCCTCCTCCTGGCTGAGAAGAAAGAGGATTTCTACATATTTTAAATGCCTTAAATATTCTGAAGTCAAACTGTACATGTTATCTATTCACATCAGACAGCATTATGAATATGAACCCAAAGTTAGTGTCCCATTTCTCTCCTTCACATTAGTGGATTCACTTTGATGTCCCACATCGCTGCGGGGCACGTCCCGCAAATCAATGCTCCGCTCCGTCAGACCTCCCATCATCCATCGGGGGCCTTCTGGGGACAAATCCTGAAGGTGTGTATATATATATATATATATATATATATGTAAGAGGCCTTTGTTCAGAGGACTGGTTATCAGACCGACCTCAATCTCAAGACACAAAAGCAGCTCAACTAACAGTGTTGCTACATGTGTACAGTCCACAGATTTTGTGTTGCACGTGAACCCTATGTGTTCACGGGCGGACAACATTTACGACACGCAGACCAAAGCGGACATGTCACGTGGACGTGGAAGGTATGAAGTGGCCTTTAGTCCAACGAATGCTTGACAGATAAAAGCACCACACACATCCTGAATGTGTTGTTGGTATTTAATTTAATATCAGCCACGTGAGTCAGGACAACGGACCTTTATCAGAGTGAGTCTCTCCGTTGGAAGTCTGAAATCTAAAGCAGGTAGACATAATAAAGCTGCACAATAAGCAGCATGTGGGGAGTTTATCAGCCGGCTGTCCCTGTGCAATTTCCCTCCACCTCTCAATCTCCTTTTCCCGCTCCGAGTCTTTATATTAAACCTTATCATCGGCGGTGAGAGGGCGAGAGAGAGTGGAGCAGAACAGAGCACTAATGGGAGGAAAACGGAGAGAGAGAATTCAAAGCTGGCCTTGACCCATATACCTGCAGCCAGGAGATACTGACGGTTAGAGATGACGGCTCTGTGCACGGCTTCATTAAACTATGCTGCAACTTTTATAATATTCAGAGCAAGATAAATACATTGTGGACTAAATGACTCTTCAAACTTTCTTTCTGTGTTCCTTCTTCAGAACGATACCATCAGCTCTGTTCTCCACTCAGCAAGGTGAAAGTGATTACCATCTACAGACTGTAGTAGATTTAACGGCTCCAGGCTTCACGGAAACACACAACACACCGACACCTGAGGGTGACCTTTAGCTGAAAGCATCCGGAGCTTTCTCTAAAGAACACAGGTCTGCTCTGTTTAGCAGCCCGCTGCCTCGTAGACCTGGATCTATAAGTGTGTGTGTGTGAAAGCAGAGGGTCGCTCTCAGGCCGACGCAGCTTCCAGCTCTCCGTTCATGCAGAAACAAACTCTGCTCTCTGTGCACATTAACTCTCTTTCATCCCTCGCTCTCTTGTTTCGTCCAAATCCATCTCAACACGCTGCTGCATTTTACACACACACTTTTATAGAGAGTCTGTGACTAAAATGTTGAATAGAGAAAAGTATATATTCTCAATGTTACTGTTGCTATCAGCATGTAGCATCATCTGATTCTTGGGTATTATGACCACAAGGACAACAATGCTGCATTATTACACCCTGCTCCAAAAAACACTTTGTCAGTGAGTTATTTTGATTCATTTATTTTTATTTATTTATTATTATTTATGAATTAATTTTATTTAAAACATTTTAATGTATTACAATTGTTTAATTTAATTGTTTTATCTTTCTTATTTTGTATTTTTATTTATTTATTTTTTACTTTTTTAATATTATCATTTTTCTTCTCCTCCCTTGTTTTTGAATACTTTGTTTTTCAATTTCCAGATACTATCTGTTATGTATATATCACTTTATTTATTATGGGTTAGTTGTTGTAGTTCTTTTTCTGGAGGAAAAAATAAATAGCATGATTAAAAAAAGAAACACAACAATTTATTTTATTAATTTATTTACTTTTATTTCTTAATTATTATTATTATTATTATTACTATTGCATTGTATTTAAAGTTTCTAATGTATTATACTGTTTTATTTTTTATATTTCTTATTTGTTTATTTTTCTTCTTTTATTATTAACATTTTTTCTCCTCCCTTCTTTTTGACTTCATTTACAGTTACTATCTGTTATTATATGTACATATCACTTTATTTATTATAGTTTAGGTTTTTCTAAGGAAAACAATAAAAACATGATTAAAAAAAGAAACACTTTTTCAATGAATTTATTATGTGTATTTATTTAGTATAATTTATTTTATTTTAAAAATTACCTATTATAAGTTAGATATTTTTTTATTTTATTTTCATATATTTTTTTATTATTTTGTTTACCATTTTTTACTCCCTTGTGTTTGAATACTTTGTTTTAACAGTTACTATCTGTTATTATATCTACATATCACTTTATTTATTAAGGTTTAGGTTGCTTATAATTTTTCTTAGGGAAACAATAAAAAACGTGATTCAAAAAAAGAAACACTTTGTCAGTGAATTTATTATATTATTTTATTTATTCATTATAATTTATTTTATTTAAAAATAATGTATTATAATTTACATTTCTTATTTTTTTTACCACTTTTTTTACCACTTTTTTTACATGTTATTATCTAAAAAGCATGATTCAAAAAAAAGAAAACGCTGTCAGGTTAGACAGAATGAAAGTGGATTATGACTCTTGTGAGGGATGTTTGACTGTTTCTCCTTCAGTTGTTTTCTGCTGGTTCACTTCTTTCTCTGTTAGTCAGTTTTAATCTTTGCATAAATAAATCATTTGCTTGTTAACTTGGAATCCAATGTTGACCCTTCATTGATTTAATAGCCTGTAATGAGGTTTCAGAGAGGCCGACCTTAAAGGACTGAGAGCTTAGCGGCTGCTGAACTCTTGTTGTGGTTGACGGGTTCAGGTTTAGAGGTTTAGAGGTTTAGCTCCTGATGAGCTTGTGGTTTAATGTGTGTGTGTGTTACTGTGAGTTTGTTCAATCCTTGTGAGCTCCAAATATCAACACAAAGATACTCTAAAGAGAAGAATAAAAAGACAATGAAGTAGTGTCTTCTTGAATGGAGGAATATTTCCAAGTCTGTCATTACATGAGTGTTTACAGAGGCTACAAGAAGTCCTGCTGGAAGAGCCAGAGACGACACAAACACACGCACACACACACACACACACACACACACACACACACACACACACACACACTTCCTCCAGCTGTTATAACAACAGGAAACTACCACAGCTGTTTTACTGGTCCAACAGAAGAACCAACTGATTCCTCATTCAGTCAAACAGCACAAATGGTCTGACAGGGTGCGTGACCTCTGACCCCACAAACACCAACATAAACACATAGAACAGTAAAGCAACGTGACGTCCTGCTGCAGAGGAGCAGCTCAGGAATGACTGACACAGAAAGTGAAAGAAATCCAACAGGAGCAGACGTGACGGTGAGATCCTGACAGCGAGGGACGGAAAGAGAAACCAGATAGCGTCTGTCAGTGAACCTGGCTGTGAGGTGGGTTGTGAAGATAAAGCGTTTTCTCCCAGTCAGTCACCAAACTGAAACTGACCATGAACTCTAACAACACAGTGGAGGACTAGAACGGATGTTTCTGGTGCATTCCTCTTTGTTTCATCCTTTCTATTGTTCTGGCTTTAACTGGACATGATGGAACCAGAGCTGATGGAACTAAAGTACAACAATAACATTTGAACATTTTCCACTAAAGATTAAAAGTGTGAATGTAAACGAGGGGAACTGGAAAT
Organism: Sebastiscus albofasciatus; assembly: GCA_916701655.1. Taxonomy (NCBI): domain Eukaryota; kingdom Metazoa; phylum Chordata; class Actinopteri; order Perciformes; family Sebastidae; genus Sebastiscus; species Sebastiscus albofasciatus. Next base: position 68,564 of record CAKAOI010045566.1, read on the forward strand.
AACAAATGAGAAAGATGCAGATTAACTCCAACAAGCTCAATGAGCTCCGACCATTCAGAGTCTCCACCACCAGTTAGAGACCGTCTCTCTCTCTCTCTCTCAGCAGCAGCTGGTGTGTGAACCAACGTCAACATTCAGACGCTTCACATCCCGAGTCTGAGGCCGACATGCTTTCTCCATTAATGTGTCTGTTTGTGCTGAAACTCATTTAGACCATTTGGCACAAAGTAAACCAGGACCTCTTTCCTCTACACCAGGGGTCTCTCAGCAGCAGCATGTGAGCTACCAGGAGATCGCTGCCCATTTCTGAGTGGCTCGCTAAAGGTTCAAAGAATATGCACACAAATTTGATAACACCATGTCATACTTTGTAAACCCATACGTACACTTTTATACAATTTAATTCACAGATGTGAATTTATGACACAAACTGATGACTCAATTGAGTTGCGTCGCTTTCAAGTTTGGTTACATCAGCGACGCAGTAACATCAGGCGATGTTAGCAGACCATCAAGCACACACACACCAGATATGACAAGGACTGCAGGAAATAGCCAGGCCAAGAAGAGGCAAAACATATACTATTTTTTATGAGTAATGGGTAACTGAGTTGGTTTTCTTTCACAAATGTGAATGACAAATATTTGTGTCTCATTTGAGGTGCGAGCGTGTCAGTCGGTAAACGATGTAACGTCGAGTGCCACTTGTTATGGGACTTTCCGGCTGGGAGAAGTCTAAAAAGTCAAGGAGTAGAAAACAACGCTTAAAAGACGACAGTCTCTGTATACCAAACCGACGAAGAAGGCCAACGCTGCAGCAGAGGCATCGTTTAGAGGAGCACATTCTAACGAAACACAAAAAGCCCTTCACTTATGGCGAGATGGTAATAGAGCTGATGACTGTGGTGGCTGAAACGTTATTAAAGAAAGATGGAAATTCTGTCTGCTACTGGCGACGTACAACTTGGTGCTATGAGGAGCTCTCGGACACTTTCATTTTGTCAAATTAGCTCTCGGAGAAAATCTTTTTGGAGACCCCTGATCTACAGTCTTCCTAAATGTAAAGTTCATACAGTCTAACGATGAGGAGTACAAACATATAAAATGGTCCATGCTCTGGGACACCACATGACCTGAAACTTTAGTTTTCCAAAAGGTGACTGATATCTATTAAAGAGATTAAAGGTGTTAAAGATAAACAGTTTGTTCAGAATAGATGTGAAGACTTGCATCAGCTCTGATGCTTTCTAGCAGCTGAATTTAAAGCTGCACTAAAGTGTTGCCTATAACAACACAGAAACAGAAACAACAGACCAACAAGCTGTATATTTCTCAGGTGAGTATGAGCCGGTCTGGCCAGAACAGCCTTTCCTGCTCTGATCTGGAGCCACGACTGATTATCCAACAGGTTACCAAATATTGCGGCTGCAGAGAGAAATCTAAAACCAGCCGTCAGAGGTGTCTCATGTCATGATGCAGAGATGCTCGGAGCCTCTCTCTCAAATGAGCTGTAACTTGGTCCTCACAGAGGAGGAGCAACGGGAGCAACAGGAGGGGGTCTGAGTCGGAGTGACAGCGGGAACAGCCAATTAACTCTCTCCTCCTGCCTTAATGAGGCCAATCAGAGGCTGGCCGCTTCCGGAGCATCTGTTGGTGCCAGATGGAGCACTTCGCTCTAAATGGCACCGGATTCAGGACCGCTGGTTACGTGCGAAAGCTGAACTAGTCCGTGTTACACGCGGTGTAATCCGACGTGGTTTCCAGGGAGGAGGGAGTAAAGTCAACGTGAAGTCACACTAGAACTCTGGGAGCAGTTTACACCTCATTCACACACAACCGCTCTGATGTTCATGTGCTTATATCAGTCACACATGTTTACGCACCGCTTGGCTCAGTTACAGGTTGGAGTCATGCGCAAAAGAAATAGCTGGATGCATGTAAATGATATAATCATATATTTAGTTTGCTTTGTTGTTGTTGTTTTTTTAACTCTATTCTTTCTTTTTGTTATTATTAATATTATTGTTATTTCTTTTCTTGGTTTTGAATGTTGAGTTGTTTGAGGTTGTTTTCTCTTTAGAGTACTTGATGGGTTTGTCTGTAAGCTCATCTACTGAAAAGTTGGTTTATAGACTGTTGTAATTACAAACAGTGGATTTCATATATGTATATAAATATGAAAACAGCCTTGAAAAAGGGAAAAAGAAAGTATAAAAAAACAAACAGTGTAATAGTGATGGAGTGTTGAGAGAAGCAGCTCCACGGTGACGGCAGGCTGACGATGTTTAGGAGAGAAAAGTGCATCGTCAGCAGCTGACCAAAAAACATTGTTTCTTTTTACCAAAGTGCACAGAGCTGCAGCTCCACCAGCTCCACCACCACCACCATGCTCCACCAGCTCCACCACCACCATGCTCCACCAGCTCCACCACCACCATGCTCCACCAGCTCCACCACCACCACCACCACCATGCACCTCCACCATGCACCACCAGCACCACCTCCACCATGCACCACCAGCACCACCAGCACCATGCACCACCAGCACCACCTCCACCATGCACCACCACCTCCACCTCCACCATGCACCACCACCACCTCCACCTCCATCATGCACCACCACCACCTCCACCATGCACCACCTCCACCATGCACCACCAGCACCACCATGCACCACCTCCACTGGCTGTCACTGATGGAATAATCACCGAACAGCAGGATGTCTGTAGACAGAGAGCTCTGGCTGTGTAATTAGCCTGAATATCTCGGTTCTGTTGTATAACATCCAGCTGACGCACCTGAGCTCACCTGAGCACACAGTGACCCCGCTCCACCGGTCCTCTCACCGGTCCTCTCACCGGTCCACTCACCGGTCCTCTCACCGGTCCACCGGTCCCCTCACCGGTCCTCTCACCGGTCCACTCACCGGTCCTCTCACCGGTCCACCGGTCCACTCACCGGTCCTCTCACCGGTCCACTCACCGGTCCACCAGTCCACTCACCGGTTCACTCACCGGTCCTCTCACCGGTCACCTCACCGGTCCTCTCACCGGTCCTCCCGTCCAACAAATGTGCCAGAAACAAACGGATCCGAGCCTGATCCCGTCAGCTCTGTCACAGGTAAAGACTCAGGTAGAAACTAAATCCACCCCCCCCCCCCCACACACACACACACACACACACACACACACACACACATACAGCACCGGGCTTACCGGGAGCAGATGAAGGAGTTAAAGTCCCCTGTACCGGGCGGCTCTGAGGACTGAGGATGTGTCCAACTGTCCAACTGTCCTCCTCCTCCTCCTCCAGCTGCCAGCAGGACTTTATAGATCCACAGATCCTCAGCGGGTAGAAACAGACCTCCCCGTGGTGCTCTGCTCTGTTTACCGGACACGGTGTTCTGTTTACCGGACACGGTGTGCGCACCGACAGAGTGCCCTCCTCTCCTCCTCTCGTCAGGCTGCAGACAGTCAATATGGCTGCTGAACTCACCGTACTGAGGCGTGGTGATCTGAGTCCTGCACTCACCCCCTCCCTCCTCTCCTCCTCCTCCTCCTCCTCTCCTCCTCACCCCTCCTCACTGGAACCCTGCAGAGCAGAACCACTGAACCACAGAACCAGGCTCCTCCAAATTTACGCACAGCCAGAGAGGAGAGTTTAAAGGTCCCATATTATGCTCATTTCCAGGTTCATACTTCTGTGTTGTGTTTCTACTAGAACATGTTTACATGCTGTAATGTTAAAAAAAAACACTTTATTTTCCTCATCCTGTCTGCCTGAATATGCCTGTATTCACCCTCTGTCTGAAACGCTCCGTTTTAGCGCATTTAAATGGAATTGCAACAGAATTGCGTTGCTAGGCAACAGCTTGGGTCCATGTGTACTTCCCATCAGCTGATGACATTCACATACACTGCAACCAGGAATAAACTCGGACACATTTAGAATGTTTACGTTTAAAACTGTAAATGGTCTAAATATTGTATATTTATGACATCACGAATGGACAGAAATCCTGACAGCTTGTTTCAAATGCAGAGTTTCTGAATACGGGCTGTGTGTGTTTCCCTGTGGATTGAGTGTTTCAATACTTTCACAGTATTTATGTAGGACTTAAACCTGCTTTATAATAAAAAACATGAAAATCTCACTTTTTTATAATATGGGACCTTTAAACCACAGAGGTCCTTCTGGGAGATGTGTTTATTTCTCATAGTTCACTAATAAACTCACTATATGATGAGCCAGTTACTAACTATTCTCTATCTAGTGAAGTAAACCTCTCACCAAAATAACAGATATCCTTGTGCGTAAACTTTAATAGAATAGAACAGAATAGAATAGAAAGCTTTAATGTCATTGTATTAAATACATACTTGACAAGACTAAACGAGGCAGATAAAACATATAACAGGTAAAACACACACAGTTATAAAGCAAATAAAACAGGTAAAGAAGATGTAATAAATAAATAAATATAAACAGAAGTGTTACACTAGAGGTATAAAATATAAAAATAGATGTAATGTTAACAGGTAATTGCGTGGGTACCCATAGAACCCATTTTCATTCACACATCTGGAGGTCAGAGGTCAAGGGAACCCTTTGAAAATGGATATGACGTTTTCCTCGACAAAATTTAACCTATCTTTGGAGCGTTATTTAACCTCCTTCCCGACATGCTAGCATGATATGGTTGGTACCGATGGATTCATCAGGTGTTTGTAGTTTCATATGATACCGGTATCAAGTCACCAGTCATATTAAATGTAGAGGAGATGTTCAGTGAACAACTCTATTATTACCCTTTCCTCTCTACCTTCCCATCATCTCCTCCTCCTCCTCCTCCTCCTCCTGAAGTCGCCCTCCAGTCCATTCATCAGTGAACGGAGGCTTTATGAGAATAGCAGTGTTGTGAAACAGAGAGTCCATGTGGTTGTTGAGGAGGAGAGATGTGTCATCTCTGAGCTGTGAGTCAGCGGCATGCCGCCTGCCTCAACCTGAAGTCATGATGAGAGAAACACAGCATCACTGATCTGTAATCTGCTGGGCGTGCACGCTCACAGCTGGAGCCAACGCTGACGGCAATATTTAACAGCAATAATAACTCTGGTAAGACTCTATTAAAAGATGTTCCTCCTACACACATGGAGTTTTATATATTGAGGTTTTTATTTAGCAAGGATCCCTCAGATGTGGCGATTAAAGATTAAATGTTTTAGGGGATTGTAATTGTATGAATTATGATTCACATTTGGTTCCTCTTCTCTTGTTTCTCACCTCTTCAAGGCCTCGTCCTCTCACTTTCACTCTGTTGTCAGACCGCAGTTTCTTCCAAGAAGTAACGTACATTAAATGGGATTACAGTAATCTCATGGATGCACTCTGACAGCGAGTAACGTAAATCTCTTCCAGTAACTCAGGTGATTTAAAGTCTTTAAAGGGGGCATATCGTGAAAAATATCTGGGTATCTGGAGAGCCTACCAACCCACAACAGACAGAGGTTCAGACAGAGTGTGAATACAGGTATATTCAGACAGACAGGATGGAAATAATGTGTTTTATGAACATTAAAGCATGTAAACATGTTCTAGTAGAAACCTAAAATTCAAGTATGAACCTGAAAATGAGCATATGTCCGTTTAAATAATGATTACGAAACACAGCTAATAAAACCTTAAAATGCATTTATGTTATAATAATAATAACAATAATAATAATAATAATAATACGTATTATTATTATTATTATTATTTTTAATCTATTAAGTAATCTGTTTGAGTTTGTTGGTAATTTTTTTTTTTTAATTAGAATTTTATTTAGTTTTACTAAATACTTTTTAAATCTGTTTATGATATTTTGTTAATTTAATATAAAGCAGTCTGTATTGTGTGTATGAGGAGTGCTGCATAAATATAAGTATTGATTAAATGATTATATTGTGCTTGACATTTGGGTTCTAATTGTTGCATCACTCTCTTTTATTGTGCAACACCGACACCTGGTGGCCACTCATGTGCATGACAGCATCTTGTTGGTCTCCATGGCAACATGAGATACACAGACATTGCAGTAAAAACCTTTTTGCTCTTAAACAGGATTATTTTGTCTAAAGATTCTGGATCAGTTGTGTCATTTTCTCTGCAGCTTCTGTTGCAGCTGCTGCAGAGCTTTTACTATACACTTTTAATACACATCAATCATCTTTAAACTGTAACACTGCACACAAACAATGGAAGGACTTTTAGTCTGTATTCAAATAGCCATGTTGGTGGAATAAGGCAGAAAGTTTGAGTCAATCTTTTTATCTTTGGAAATATGAATAAAGATTAAATCATGCGGCCACTCAAGGGGCGTGGTTTGGTGCTTTACCATCCCATGAAAATCCGGTGATCTTTGGCCTTCATCATAATCATTATTTAACCCTCGTCCACCGACTGGAGACCCCAGAGGAATAGGCTTTTAGTCATATCTCACAGGTGCTTTATTCTGTCATTTTGTCATGATTTTGTCAAACAATTTGTTCCTAATGACTTCATATCATTGTTTTCTGTTTCTGTTTTAAATTGTGCTTTTTATGAATAACAATGTATCAGGGTCCTGGGGGTTAAAGCAGTCAATGCATTCAATTAAATCAGATAAAATGGCCCAAAGAGACACTTTCTTTGTGCTTATTTAGTCCAACCAACAGTCTAAACCTCAACATTATAAACAGTACAATTAAATAATTAAAAGGAAAGTAGTACATCCTAAAAAAAAATCCTTTGTGAAGGTGGAAGCGTGAAACATTTTTGTATGAAAAATGACGGTACGATCATCAAAATTGCAGCCAATTAATTTTCTGTTTTGTCCCCTTTGGCCAAAAATTGGATTTTGGTTCTTCTTCCAGTCCCTCATGAATTCCCTTCATGTCTTCTTTTACAGGACATGAGATCAAATGTAATACCACATTGCATTACCTTTTAACGACAGACATTTCAGAAGGAGACTGTGTCCTCTGTGACCACAGGAGGGCAGCAGATCCACACCTGGTGTTCATAAGAAACCTCCTCTGATCTCTTTGTGTCTAAAATATTAAAATATTAAACCAACAGAGCTGAAGATCTCTGTGATCTAGATGTTTGCGCGTGGCATTCTTTGTCTATCGATCGGTTGAAGTGTTGAGCAAACAGAGGTTTGTCTTGTTTGATAGGAGAGTCAACGCAGCTCCATTATGAGTGACTTTACAGTTCAGATCAGCTCACAATAGTCAGTGTGTTTGCTCAGTGAGGTGGTGGAGGTGGAGGAGGAGGAGGTGGAGGTGTGACTTTGTGTGCTGGTGTGACTGAATGTTCTCCGACCGCGATTAAACTTTCTGGCATTTATACAGCAGGTTAAGAGTACAGCAAACTGAGACACGGTGAATGATTTATAGTCCAGATTAACCTCACAACACCTTTAGAAACTCTTTGTTCTTTAATATCTGCAGACATTTTGTGTTTTCATTTATTCATTTTTCTCTATTCGGTAACCTTCACTTACTAGAACTACATGTCGACATCACTTGAATTATACAGAGTCCTTTCAGACATGCAGTCAACTGGTTTGACTTTGCTCTGCTGCAGAAGTTTAGATTCAGACGACTCATTTGGGATCAGACTTCACACTGTGAAATTATAATCCACAAGATTTACACATTTTCTTTTCTTTATTTTGTCTCCTTCTTCCTTTGCACTTTCCACAGATCACCTGACAGTACTGTGACATTACCTGTAGTTTTCTGTTTCTGTTGGTGGCACGCTTGTCTATGTTCACTCTTTATACTTCATACATTTTGGCATAAAGGAGCCCAAGTGTTGGAGAAATGAAAAAAACAGTAATGAAAGGATCCTTCTAACTATATATTCGTAGTATATCGACTGTATCATCCAACACATTGTAAGATAGACAGTATGTATGCCTAACGGTGTGTGTGTGCAGCATGCACTAGGGCCTGTCATAATATCGTGCACTGTGGCATAAAGAGTAATTCAAGTTTATTTATTTCTGTTTTTCTTTTTCTTTTAGTTTTGCACATCATTTCCATCGATAATGATAACACCCTGAGATCCAGGATCACAGAGCATGGATGTATTAAGAGAGCTGGATCCAGCGTTGGAGGGCCCCATTCATTCCTATAGAAAGTTGCTCAGTGGCGCATGAAGCCAAAATGGCTCGACTGCCGAGTGATAGAGTACCCAGTTTTTCCGGTGATCTTGCTCATCCATTGGGCCCGTATAGACGTATAGAGCAGGCGCAGTAACTACAGTACGCGACCCGTTCTCGCATCACTTTCTAATGCGCTGGGTAGCCCGGCGTGTCAAACTATGACACTCCACTAAGATTGCAGTAAACACGTGGTTAACGTTGTGAACTCAAACAAAAGGCAATAAAAAGAGAATGATGAGTAAATGTTTCTACTGATACTCTCTTTCAACCTACTCAAAAAATAGCCTGCAGTTTTCCATGATGTGTTTATCACGCAAGTTGACAATAAAAAAAACAATATATTGTGCAGCTGTAAGTGGAAGTACAGGACTCTGCTTTTTATTATCCAGAGACGACCCACACTTCGTTGTATCCGTCATCTTACGACCTCGTGACTCCAGTTATAATGTTTCTATAATAGTTAATAGACCTTAATGCTGGCCACCACCTCACAGAAAATAAACCTGCTTTTCTCAATTTCCCTCAACCAGATATTTATAGAGATGCAGATTTAACTCCCATCACTGCTCCGTACAGTATTTCACCTGGACGTGGCTCAGATCTTGTAAATGTCGGTTACGTGAGCTTTGTTTGGGTGTTGAGCTCTGGCAACCGGACCAACACAGACCCGGAGAGTCAACACACGCAGTTTGGCTTCGGCCGCTGCGAGAGGTGACGTGATGTTTTCAGCAGCGTAGAGAGCAGAAAACAGGGAATCCAGCCATCAGAACCGCTGAACGCCAGATTCAATATTATTGAGCTGGAACAATGAGCTGCTGGCTGGAAAAGCGCTGAATAAAGTGAATTACGGCCCTTAATTGTGATAAGAATGGTAATTGTTATTCTTGTTATTGTTGTTACTGTAATGACGCCTGTTATGATGTGAAACAGGGACAGAAATCACAGAGGAAAATGTTCCCTGTGTTGCTCTGTAGCAGGCGAAGGGATGGAGACGGAGACATTAATTAGACAGGTCACCCAAATAACTAAAACAAACTAGAAATTAATTAAAAAAGTTAGAAAAGATTTGGATTTGAGCTGCTAGTGAAGTCAGTTATAAACATTGACTGTATATAAGAAGTGGACGTAGACACCGTGGCGTCACCCACTGGTTTGTGGATTGCCGTTTTGAAGCCGTCATTTTGGCCGTCGCTAAGTACAACCGAACGCTGAATGAGATTTGATGAAATCTTCTTCTTTGATGAAGTGAAAACACTCTGTAAAAGGGTTAAGGCTCTAAGACGAAAACACGGACAACTCCCAGACCGGACAACGCCATGGTAGTGACCTGTCAATCACAAGGTAGCCCCACCCTAAAGCATCCCCTGCTTTATGGTCTATCTGACTCTCAATGGGACCAGAATTTACTAAATGAACATCATGCTGTATTGAAGAAGACTTGAGACTAGAGATTGAGACCATAAACTCATGTTGACAATGTTTAATGAGGTAATAAATCAAGTGAGAAGTAGGCTCATTTTCTCATAGACTTCTATACAACCAGACTTCTTTTAGCAACCAGAGGAGTCGCCCCCTGCTGGCTGGTGGAAAGAATGCAGGTTTAAGACACTTCAGCATTGGCTTCACTTTTCAGACACTATTGGTCTTCAAAAACATGTTCTTCTCTTCCCTGTTGATGTTACCCAGGTCGTCTGTTTGTCATGTCCTCACCTTCGCTCTCCCTCACTATAGTCCTATTTTGGTATCGGGATGATAACATCTTCTTTCCTGGGAATCTTCAGGCAGAGACAGACACCTTGTTTCCCTCAAAGTCAAAGTCAGCACTTTGTATGAACTCACTTACCCTGTGAGTTTGTCTTTATGAACATTACACCTACAACCTGATATCACTCTGTATTGCTTTTAAGGATTAGCACGTTTGAGCGTCATTTCTAGCTCCTTGTGTCATTGTATTTGTTGATACTGAAAATGTTCACAGGGATGATGCTCACAGTACGAAGATGTAAACAGTGTGGATGTGCACAGCTTAAAGGATAATATTCCTCTCTGGTAAACACTAAAGATAGTGTAAATATGAGCTCAGACTGCCGGTAAACTCCTCATTAGAAACGTGACTGCAGACGTAAACACACTGTTTGTGTTTAGAGTTGTTTCAAAATAGTATCATGGTGTAAATATTTGTAAAGGACGACGAGGACGTCTGGTCAGAATCTTTTTTTCCTATAGAAAAGAGCAATAAATATCTGAGCCGACCAACTAAACTAGAATCAGACTGAATATGACTCAGCTAACCAGGTTTGACAGGTTTGTCTGCTTGTGGAAGATGCATCATTGACCAACAGAGCATTCCCTGTGATATCCCAACATCTTACAGCCTGTATGTGTGATGTAGAAACTGACCTTTATTCAGTAGAAAATAAAATAAATACATCCAACATATTAATTGTACATTTAATTGTATTCATTGTTGGCACTGTGTTTTTAATGGGGAGAGTTTTATTAGGGACCGTTTTGACCACGTGGAGTTAGCAGCTATTACGACGGCTATGCCTGCATTTATTGTAGTATAGCAGCAGTACGGCGCGGTAGCCTCGACAATGAAAGCTCTTTAGTAGTTTCTGTGATTTCTTATTAAGGAAGATGGTGTAATATTGAGCTGAAATTATTTGTATTGAAGTGTAAGAGACAAATTTGAGGAACAAATTGTAATCCGTAGCGGAAACAAGAGTCCAAACTGAAACATTTGTTGATCACTTTAAAGCTCAAAAAGTGTGAATCACCACGATCATACAGTCATAAATGAGCACAAAACATATTAGGCTGATGAGTCCAGTAGTATGTGAGATTAGCCACGGACAGACAGACACACGACTGAATACATAATCTCCTGGTGGAGATAAAAAAAACAATTACGTTGTCTGTTGTTTGCTGGCTGGAGTTCATCCCTCAGGCTGCTCTGGCCGACCTGAGCAGAAGGTAAATTGGTCAGAAATAATCAGACGCCGCGGCTTGAGGCTGACGCTCTTCTATCGGTGACCTTTTGCTGCTCTCCAGGCGACCCCCCCGCTATTGCTTCATCAGCTACGCTTCTGACAAGAGGGGTTGTTATCTAAATGTCATTTCTATATTTGACTTGGCAACCCCTGCAGACCTTTGTGTTCGCATTGTCTATAGACTCTATACGGTGTTTTTTTCTGTATGTATAAATCTAGGCTCGCTGCCAAGTGTATGCATGCGTGCACACACGTGCTCTCTGGCTCATATTGGGTGTACATCTGCTTTCACGTATCTAAATGAACATTGGAAGCTTGTAAACTTGTCAGCCAAAGACTACATTTGTTCAGCTGCTAGAGGAAGAACTTCACTTGATCTCAGATCCACTGATTCGATCTCACCGCTGAGGATAAACAGGTGTTCAATGATAACATGTTAACTCTATTGTCTCTGTTTTTCTTTGTCTTCTTCCATCGCTTCATCAATACAAGCTTTACAACTGAAGAGTCCACTTCCAAAATACACAGTTCTGGGAATGAAGTTGAGTTCAGTTTCAGTTGAATTAAGAGACGTTGTTAATTCTACTTCTACTTGTGATTGGTCAACCAAACCAAACTCTTCGGACTCCGCTCCAGCTCCTCTCTAACTAGCTTTGTTTGAGGGCGTGCCAGACTAGGTGCTAGGCTAACACAGTCTCATGGCAGTTCATGAAATAGTCACAAAATTTAATCTATTTCATTTGTGTACACAGACACAAATTTCTCTTTTTTTCATGCACGACTTTCAACAACGTATTTTTAATGTTTTAGAAAAACATTCAAAACGATGATGCACGTGTCAATTTCCGCTCCAATGGTTTCAAAATAAAACTACTCAGTTAGGTTTAGGAATAGATTGACTCGGTCAGGTTTAGGCAACAAAATTATTTAGTTAGGTTGAGGAATAGATGGTGGTTTGAATTTAAATAACACCGGAACGGAAGTTACTTGACAAAAACTTCTTATTTCTGTCTATGTATATGAATCAATACATTCAATTTCGAGGCTATTTCATGAACTACCTTGCGACTGGGCTGGCTAGGCAGATATTATGCAAATGTGTTACTTGGTGACATCACCACATTACGGAAGAAAAGGCGGGGCTTCAATCAAGGCGATCCAGGCAGTTCAGGAGCCGTGTTTCTGTGGGGGAGAGTAACTCCCTTTGGCGTGGACTTTGGGCTTTTTAACTTTGCAGAACTTTAACACGCACAAAAAAACTATATGACCAGTGTTGCCAGATCTCAGAAGAGAAACAAGCAACCAGGTCTGTAGAAGCAAGCCCAAAAGAAGCAACTCTCTCCCCTAAATAAGCCCAAAACAAGCGACCTCACCTACCACAATAAGAGAGAGAGGCGGCCACTCGATCACTTCATAAATGTATGACTTTATTTTGGATTGCATGCATTTCATTGCATTTTTGCATCCATTTTTAGCTTGTAGCTTTACATTTTTCTTGTTATAAACTTAAAGTTTTTTTTGGCGTTACCAAGAATTTTTCACTGATAGCACGTTGGACCAGATCGGCATGATGTCCTCGTATATCACTCTTAATAAAATGGCAAACTGCCTTCGAATCGTCCCCCATTTGAGGGTGAATCCAATCTTTAAGTCCACTCTCTTAGTCCCAGTCTTTGTTCTACTTTAGTACCTGACATTGTTAACTAAACTCTATCGATACCACGAAGATTTGTCTCACAACAACAACACAACCCTCTGAGTGGCGGCGGTGGCGATGGGGGAGACTGGTATAGAGGAGAGAGACAGGAGTCCAAAGAAGCAACTTCACTTTAGAAACCAGCCCAAAAAGCTACCGATATTTAGAAGCAACTTTTCAGGAAAGCTAGCCCAAAGTTGTGGACTTGGCATCTCTGTATATAAAACTCTAAAGGAAAGGGAAAAGGCACAAAAGCATAAGAAGTCCTCCTTAACCTCTGACCTCGTCGGCAGCCTCCTCTCACAGGACGACCTCTCCTCAACCCGCCACGACTCCACGCTTTGATGCTTTTAACAAGATCGCTTCCAACTTGACAGCTCTTTCACTCCGTGTCTTCATCTCCATCTGGTTCTCTCTTGTTTGGTTTTTGTTTATCAGTTTATATTTGAAACATTCCTCCACTCTCCTCCTCTTTCCCTCGGAGAAAACAGGTGCCATTATCAGCTCAGAATAAATACTCTCTCTACCTTATTCATGGAATAGAGAATTACTAATTTTCCCTTTAGTGTTCTCTTCTGGTTTTTCCATTGTGTAACATCACATGGGAACAGCAGGAGCTGCATGCAGCATGTGCTTCCATCAGATCCAACCTGGCAGATGTTAAACTGGGAGCGATGCCGTCAGAGGGCCTCACTTGGCCCCTCGCGGCGGCACGTGAGCTGGACGGAAAACGGAGCTGTGGGGAGTTTCATGGCATCACTGCAACCTTCGCTGATGACCTCTGATGCTGATTGGCTCCTGCGTGTCCAGACTCAACCTGCCAGGTGATGTCTTGGCTGAATGCTCTCATTAATCTGGAGGAAATAATTCTGCAATCAGTCACACCACACGGATTTTCAAAACTTTCCCAAGTTCCCCGGTATAACCTGCTGGAGATATAATGAGGTCATCATGTTTACATTCATCTGCTCCTCTCCTTCACATCTCTACGATGTTTACCTGCTGGAGGGACTCATCATTATTATTATTATTTTAGTTTATTATAATTTATTATTATTATTATTATTTATCTTAGTCATTTATTTTTTAATTACTATTATTATTATTATTATTATTATTTCTCCATTTTTTGTGATACTTTGGGTTTTTTTTACAGTTACTATCTGTCATTATATATACATATTACTTTATTTGTTATGATTTAGGTTGTTAATGATAATGAAAATTAATGATCATTTTGAATAATCTTAATATTTTGGCAGGACAATGATAGAAGTAAAACTCAGGTATGAGTTTCAACATTCTTTGTGATGCAGCTTTGGCCAAATAAAGTAGAATGGAGAGAAATGGATGATTTAAATGTCTCTTTCTCTGCTTCCAAATTTTAATTTTTCACAACATTCAGAGAGGACTTGTCTCGTTATGTCAGACGAAGGGAGGACGATGTGTGAGGAATGTTGAGAGAGCTCTGGTCAGGGAAGTGGTTGGCTCGGTTTCTGGACGACCTCTCTGGACGCATGTTTCTTGGTTTTAACTCGGAGTCCAGGAACCGAACACTAGGGCCTGTCAGACGCAGAATCTATTTCAATCACCTGCTGAGATCATTTGTCTGTGTTTCAAATGATGTTTCACCTCATCGTTCCTGAAACTTTTTGGTTGAAAAGCGCCATTAGACTCTGCTGAAAAGGGGCTTTTAGCTTCTTTAAACAATTACACAAGCTCCTTTTTTGTCTTATAAATCTGTTTTTAATCATAAACAAATATTTGGATCGTTCTTAGGAGCTATTCTTAATTCTTTCTCTGATAATGAACCAGGATGTGCACAGCCAGATAGGACATGTTGGACACAGACACACACAGAGGGATAAACATGCTGATAATCTCAGATGCATCCTATCAAATAGGCTGGTGAATGACAGCTGGTGAACTCTGTCTCCCCTGGCAACCACTGGGCCGGGAGCCAATAGGAAAGCAGGAAGTGGGTCAGCATCGCAGATTAAACTATACATCACTAATCAGTGAATATTAGTTTTTTGTTCTGTTTGTCAGATATGGATGGAATTGGGCCAAAGCCTCTCAGGGCCACTTACGATGATTATATTAATCAGATTTGAGGGTATTTGTGAATCAAATCCTTTTTGAGGGATTTATTGAGATTTATTGAGTGGATGATAACTGGAAATTTTGTAAGCAGCCATAAAATGCATTCTGGTAACGCAGCGTTGCCTTTCAAGAGACGGACCGTCACGTTGGCCGCTCCTCATTTCACATAAAGTTGATGTCTCGGCTACTTTATGCAAATTAAGGGTGTCCTGTGTGACTCGCTGCCTCTGGAAACTACCAAAAAACGTTAAAAAATTAACCGTTGACGATCTTAAAGTAAGACAGATTCAGCAACTGTTTCACCTCAAATGTTTTCAGAAGCACATTTCGGTGAACTAGTTTTGATACATACGGGAAAAAAAAGTTTCCAAACAAGCCAAACATGTTAGTTCCAGTTTGAAACTCAGCAGCAGCCCTCGAGAGAAAGCATTCGTCCAATCAGGGGCCTAGTGGCAGCCCATCAAGCGTCCAATGCTGGGAAGTGTCCAAAAATGCCCTTGTGGACACGTACAATAAGACTTTTTTCCCTATGCATCCAACCCCCCCAAACAAAACAATCTATGAGGACAATTTCTTGAGCATTACACACATTATTATCCATCAAGATGAACGTAAAGATACTCAGAAACCCCTTCAGTGTATCCACAGGCTGAGCAGCGTCCATTGAAATGAATGGACCAACATATTTCTCATTTATTAATGCGTTACACAAAATGTGTTGTGCATATCAACAGTCCCAACAAACCTATTGGTGACCCAATCACCTCCCCCCCGCCCCACCCCTTCGTTTCCATCATACCAAACTCTGACTCGTGTTATGTAACTATGATGTCATCTACAGTCGAAGGTCTTGGGTGGAGGTCACGATGAGTACTGTGATTTCTTCTTCTCTTATGAAAATACTGTTCTAATGAATTGGAGCCATCCAGTCGGTTACATCACTAATTACATAACATATGGCGCTTGTATCCAAAGCAGCCTTCCTTTAGGCTACGACAGCCGGCCTGATTGGCCCGAGTTGTCGATGAAATCCTGGCAGAGCATCACGGTGACAAATTCAACCAATGAACCTTAGGCAAGAAATTGGACTCACTTCCCTGAGTGTGATTGTAAAGGGATCTAAACTCCATTCAATAACCAACGCATGACTAACTGTGCCACACACACTATTATATAAAATATTATTGTATGCTGTAGCATTTATATTGTCTTTATTTGGAGCTATCTTTGACCATGAAGTGTCTTATTTGTACGTAAATTTAGCATAAAGAAAAAATATAAAGTTTAGAAACCATGGGAATAAAACCCAGGTGGTAAAAAAAACATCAGATTTTCTTTTAATTTATTATATTTCAGAGAGATTCCCAGTATTAGCTCGTGTTTTAACAACACAGCACTACTTTCCGTTTGTTAACATTAGCCAGTGTTTTCTAAATGCAAAATCAGACGAATGGATTATTGAAGAGTCAGAAACAGAGATGTTGTTTATCTCTGCTGAGACAATCGTAGTTTACTTTTCAATGCATCCACTTTTTTTGGCACGGATAAGTCACATCCTGCACACACGGGATATTCTGTATTATCCCTCCAACTTTGTTTGTACTCGCACGGGGCACCATAGTGTGGGCCTCCAACGATTTGACGAGCTATGAACACGTACATGATGATGTTATTTTTTGGCTCGGGACACTAAGATGAGCATAAACCCGGCTTTTTTCCAGCTTAATTTTGTCTAGGATACCTTCGACAGATTATTGTACCATCATGTGCAATCTCATTCTTCTTGGTCAGTACCCAGAGCTCATGATCAGAGGTGAAGTTGTGCATTTGTAAAACTCAGATAGCTGTACACAGCCACTGTTGCACAATAGCTGTAGACCTCCAACATGGCTCCCAGACAGCGAATCGTATCACCTGAGAACAGCTTTGAGTCACTTCTTGGGAAGCAGTAACGTACACTGATATTTTGGCTGTATCAAAAGTTGCAAGGGAACAATAAAAGAGGCCTGAGTGTAGTAAATGAGGGAGCTTATGTAAGAGGGTTGGAGGTGATGAATATATAACGGCCACCCATGGCCAGCTAATATTCCCTGTGTTAAAGGTACATTATATGATCATATTACTTGCTGTTTGGCTGGTAATGCAAACTCTTTCTCACCCTAAGTGTTGACATCATGTGTTCAGAGGTTTCACTGTAAAACAGGTTGGGTTCATTGGGTTTATGGTGCATTATACGTTTTGACTGTGTCACATCAAAAGGTTTAGTTGGTATAATAAGGGGTAATAAGAGAGACGGATGGGTTTTGTGGTGTAAATTACGCAGTGACTGACCGTCTCTCTATTGTCTTTACTCCCATCAGGCTTTACGACGACTTTATCTGAAAATCTACCTGAAGATACTAAATCCTGCCGTGTCCTCGGTAACCTCGCCAGATGTTGCTGACGGACAAACATACACAAACGTGCTTGCACACACTTGTAAGCAACAGGAGATTCCCACCCAGAAGTTTACACTGCAGAAATGTCATTTGTTAACAGAACGGTCTACGGGTGGTAACGTGTCATGTGCAGTACCTTTTAAAAGAAGCAGTGATGTATATAAATAGGAAGGAAAAGAGAACACTTTATCCCTTCAACATGAATAACTTTGAACTGCCGCCTCCAAACATGACTCACATACGTGTCAGTCATCAGAGAGGGACACGGGGCGGAGGTGTTGATGGTGTGCTTTTGAAGCCTTGATGTTGTGTTGGGAAGGGTCAGGGGGGGTATCAGTGGTTCTTGATGTTGTACTCATAGGTCATGGCAGCACCCCCACTTCACCTGCCATTTCCTCCCCCTCCTCACGTTTCCTTCCATGTTTCACTGTCTGTCCCAAACTGCAGCACAGTGTGTCCTCAATCTAAATCTTTATTGATCCACAAACTCTGTCACTTTCTCCACTAACAAAGGCTGGTGAGGTAAAAAGTCAGAGGTTAGATATTCAGCAGGGGAGCACCCTCAGAGATATCCAATATCTGGCTCAAGGCCAGGTTTCTGCAAACCATCGATATGTTAAATGGCAATGTTTTTTGCATTTGGTCAGAGCGACGTGTCGAGCAAGTGATAGCGACCGTAAATGAAAGTTATATGGTACAGTAAGTAGTAGTAGTATAAAGATGTCCCCCTCTCATTACAGCTAGCAAAACACACAAACTGTGCTCCACATGTTGATCTGCAACAGAATGCCTTAACACTTTTAAGGGATCCTTAAGATTCAAGATCCCCGTATGAAGGGATTCCCTAAGGAACATCTTGGGGTTCCCCTGTCAGAGCGGGAAAAAAAGGATCTTCAAAGCATTTCCATTTCATGGGGAGCCTGGATGAGAGCGTTGGTGGTGATAACAAAAGGGTACAGTAGATGAAAGTTTGGTCTAATCCGTTTCTTTTAATGCCAGCAAAGGTCAGAGTCGCGTGCCCTCCCACCCACCTTCACCACCGGCATGCACACATGAAAGGGACACAAATACAAAAGCATCACACCAGCATGTGGAAGACAGCCGGGAGGCCGTCCTGGGGTTTCCCCGTGTGGCAGAGAACAATGTGTTTCTGTGTGTGCATGTCTGCATATTAATATAATGCTTTGATGAGCTGTTTGAGGCAGAGATCTACTAAATGTGTGTGCTTAAATGTTTGTGAGCGTGTCATTGTTTCTGTGGGTGTGTATTATCGGTGTATGCACAGAGAGGATGGGGAATAATTGCCTTCTTCTTTCTATTTCACTTCTTTTTTAAGTTTCATCATCTGTAGTCATCGCACTTTTCTTTGTTTGTTCGGCCATAGTAACTGTTTAATCACAACAATAGCAGGGACCAGAAAAAACGTTACGCTTGTGTTTTTTCCCGGAAATGTCGTCACAGACACCCAGTTCGTGATACTGCGAATACAAGACCTTTCATCAGTAGGGCTGAGGCTCAATCACCAGTTTGTTACCTCATTCGGCGATAGCTAGTGACTTAACAGACATTTATTTAAATGAAAATCTTCAGGATTATTACTTTAAGGACTTTTTGCGTGTCGTTTCATACCACGTTGTTACCATGAAATGGTCGCAGTGAGGCCACAAAACCTCTTAGTTAGGTTTAGGAAAAACATCACGGTTAACAGAAGTACGGGAAACACATCACAAAAGTCACTAACATAACTTCAAAATAACTCAACAACACTTTGGGACCAAGAACACCGGTCTCCTGGTTGAAAGTCCTGTGTTTGTTGGACCCATCTAGCTCCCCTCCCACCCCAACCACCGTAATCAGTCTTTCGTCCTTTTTATTAAAGCAGGAACGACGTTGTTATCGCACACAAAATTACTTGCAAATTGTCGTGTCATTCATACGGTGTTTAGGGAGTCTGGGCTGACCACACAGCAGCACGGGTGTGTGCAGTTTAAACACAAGCCAGCTCTGAGGGGAACACACAGCTAACATTGATAATGGCTGTTTCATGCTTGGGTTTTACCCAAATCAGAATTTTTACAAGTCAAATCTGATTCCCCAGCTAACAGCAGTAGAGCCACATGCAGAAACAAGGCTGAAGAAAGACTTGTCTTATTAAAATGAGCTTTAATTGCTCACTGCGTCTGGTTTTCTGGACTCTCTCTTAATGAAGCGATACACTGCTTCTAGCAGAACAATGAAGTCACGCCAACTGTCAGCTAATCAGCATCAGTTGACTCTGATAATCACCAGTCACATTCAAACAGGTCACCTATAACATTGACCTCACTGACCACCCTCAGCACCACCGAGCAGCCGCACTAACTGGGACTGCACATCTTTTTAAGTGAAGTTCACAAACAACCATGTGTTCAATGGAGGGAACATGGAGTCCACACACAAACACACACATACAGAAATGTGCATAGATGGACATGCACATGCACAGGAATACACATTTATATGTAGACAAAAAAGATGACAGAAAACCCAACACTTATATATATATATACATATATATATATATATATATATATATATATATATATATATATAGTATTTGTATATAAAGTAAGCATGCATACAAATACAGTACATCTATGCACTGCAATGTGTCCAACGTATGCAACGGTTCGTACGAAGTTATTCCTAATTTTTTTGTGCATTCTCCTACAAATTACAAGTCCGTTCTAATTACTGATGCTTTGTCACAGCCGTTGGCGTTCAATACCCTTTAGCGAACTGTCCATTAACTACGATGTAAACCCATGTGCAGCAACAGAAAACGGTCAGAGAAAGTGCTGTGGTGGTGACGTAGTTTAAAGAGAGAAAGAGACACGCCGGGCTGGTGGACCTCTGTAAGTTAAGTTTCACTTTCATGTGTCTATCAGCTGTTCGTTCGTGTCCCGTGTTCACAACGTTAAGTCACATTTGCACTGTAAAAATGTGGGAATTTTCAGCTCAACCACGTTGTTTTTTTCCTAAACCTAACTAGAGTGGTTTTGTTGCCTGAACCTAAATAAGTGTTTCTGTTTAATTCACAATATTAAGGATGTGTTTACTGCGACCGAAAAGTGACGCCGAGGGGTCTGACCAAGCATGTGACGAGTTGGGATGACAACACGTGTCAATTTTTCACATGTTACATGCATACAGTCTTTTCAAAATAAACTTCCGTCTTATAGGAAGCAACTTGGTTAGGTTTAGGAAAAGATGGTGGTTTGGGGTTAAAATAACTAGGGAAGTGGCGTTAGTTAAGTACGTAAGTTACGTGACGAATAAATCTACGTTGACTTCACACGGGACATGAACAGTGGTCTCTTGGGTGAAAGTCATCCCCCCCGACCTCTGCCCTACGCAGCGTTTCTCGCTCTTTATGGATTACATAAGAATTGATTTAGTTGGATATATACGAAGTGCATTACTTTTCACAGGTACGAGTGGTGTAACAGCCTGCACACACGCACACACACATACAATCTTTCTTCTTCGCTGTCTCTCTAACAGGTGTCTTTGTCTCTCAGTCCTCTGTCCCAACAACTAAACCTCTCCTGTTGTGTAACCCAATTTTGCTGGAGGTCTTAAATTCTTCCGAACGGCGCCGGCAATTTGTGGTATTTAGATGTAAAAATGTCAAACAAAAAACTGACATGTTTTTCTTCAAATGTCTGCGTACCTCTACGGAGGCCCATAAATCAGCACTCAGT
This sequence comes from Sebastiscus albofasciatus, assembly GCA_916701655.1. Lineage (NCBI taxonomy): Eukaryota > Metazoa > Chordata > Actinopteri > Perciformes > Sebastidae > Sebastiscus > Sebastiscus albofasciatus. The sequence continues at coordinate 89,728 of CAKAOI010045566.1, forward strand.
AACATTCTGTGGGTTTCAGCTGGGAGGAACCAGTGTTATAATACGCCTGGTTGTCTCTTACAGCAGCTACTTCCATCACATGGGACAGGGTTTCTCTGTCAGTGCCATTATATTGTGATACTTTTGCACGTAGAAACTAAATGGATATCAGATGCCGGGTCCTGTGGGGGCTTAAAAGGGGGAGTTTCCTCACGGCTGCTTTTCATTGCAACATCACTGCTTCACCAAAGCTGCAGAATGTGTGTCAGAAACGCAGTATGTGGGAATGTGAGCAGGGTTCCTGTGCAGGGAGTTACATACTTGTCGGAGTGGGTCAACAACAGCGTAGTGTAGGGAGGAAAACACGGCTAATTGCTGTTTTGACTGAAATTCACGAGAGGCATAGATCATATCAGGCGTGACCTCACTGCACAGAGAGCTGCGAGCTGGCACGGGAATCTCTTCGAGGAGCCAAGCTGCCCTCAAACTCCCTTATCGTCCCTCTGAAAACAAAAGCAAACTTTAGGATAGTGTTGCCAGGACGCAGCGGAGGGTCTGAGAGTGTGAGCTGCACCTGTAAAGCAGCAACAAGCCTTCACACAGAAAGAAAACAAAGAAATACACAACAGAAACCTGGGTTTTGTGTATCAAACACCAACTAGAAGCTTTAAGGGAGGCTCCTTTGTGGAGGATGGCAGCTGTAGTCAGGTTAGTCTCCATCCTTCCTTTAAAGGTGGCTCCTTTGTGGAGGATGGCAGCTGTAGTCAGGTTAGTCTCCATCCTTCCTTTAAAGGTGGCTCCTCTGTGGAGGATGGCAGCTGTAGTCAGGTTAGTCTCCATCCATCCATCCATCCATCCATCCATCCATCCTTTAAAGGAGGCTCCTTTGTGGAGGATGGCAGCTCTAGTCAGGTTAGTCTCCATCCTTCCTTTAAAGGTGGCTCCTCTGTGGAGGATCGCAGCTGTAGTCAGGTTAGTCTCCATCCTTCCTTTAAAGGAGGCTCCTCTGTGGAGGATGGCAGCTGTAGTCAGGTTAGTCTCCATCCTTCCTTTAAAGGAGGCTCCTCTGTGGAGGATGGCAGCTGTAGTCAGGTTAGTCTCCATCCTTCCTTTAAAGGTGCACTGTGTAATACCAGGGCCACATGCTTCAAACAAATAGGAGAAACATGTCACTTTGACTACTGGGTCCATACAATCTGAAGTTACAGTCATCAGTTATATATAAAAAAGCCAACTAACTAATAGCAGGGGAAGAATAAGCGAAAAATCAGCCAAAGTGCTGAAACTCAGAGAGCCGGTCAAATTAACACGGCTCTCTTATAATCTTATAAAGTTTGTTTATTGTCTTGGGTCCGGGTCGGCAGAGACGAGGAAACGACTTGTGTTGTGCTGAGGTTTGGGTTGGCTGAATGCAGGTTGATACAACTAACCGCTAACTGAAGTAGTCTCCCAGCGGCGGGGAGGATGGAACGACAATACAAGTTGTTTTCTTGTTTCTGCCACTTTGAATTTAAACCAATAAACAATCTATCAAGACGTACACGGACACAGAAACTTCAACGGGACTGACACGCCCTCGGGGGTTCAGTGGTTGCGTTTGACTTTCCCGTTGCTCGTCATTTTGACTGACAGGGTTGTAAAAGTTCTGTCATAATCTGTCTCTGAAGACGGATGTTTATGTTGAAAAGACTGTATGATGTAACGAGTGGAATTTGACACGTGTTGCTGGAGATTTGTAGGAAAATGCATGAAAAATTAGGAATAACCTTTCCTAAGATATCATCATATGCAACATATCATAGCTCAACTGATTAAAGCATTACAAACCTCTCTGAAATAAGAAGCTCAGGAATGAGAAGCTTTTGGTTATATTTGTGTACACCTAAAGTTTCCTCTGCCCGGTGATATAAATGCTTATTACTGATCCCATCACGAACCCTGTGGACGGGTTCATGATGTGATGCAGCAGGTAAACCAGCAGACATAGGTATGTTGAGCTATAAATACCAGCAGCCACTGACAGTTCTCCTGTCTGCTTACATCAGAGAGACTCAACGCTAACATAACTGACTGTCAGGAGGAAATATTTCAGAAGCCGTCTTGACATTTCTGGAACAGTTTGTTCCTTTCTGAGGATTCCTGTTGTTATCTCACACACATCGATCCTGTTTCACAGCTGCTTGTTAAACGTCTGCTGGCTTCTCTTTGACTTCAGCCACACACAGACTAGACTGGTAGACCCGAGGTCCATTCATCAGGACATTAAACTGGGATTTATGGCTTGTTACAGGTGGTGAACATAGTCGTCACATAGCAGGATAAGACCTCATAAACTCCACCAGTCTGGTCCTCTGAGCACACTGAAACCTGCTGGACATGTAGGGATGGTACTAGAGTACTAGAAGACTTTACTCAAGGAAAAGTAATGTTACTTATGTAAAAGAATGGAGAATGTGATGACGATATTAATTTATGATAGAATTCATTTAAGCTACAGAATAAAGTGCATTAACACGTCACTAGTGGAACAACACCACTACGTCAACCAAACCATGAAGAAGTTCCTCTTCTATGGACAGATTCCAGTCTGTGCATCCAACTGATTATCACTTGTACATATACAGCCTTCTTGATTACAATAATTAACCTAAACAGAGGACTGAACTACCAAAACAGAAAGCAGCCTTTGGCATCAATAATCACAGCAGAGCGTTTAGTGCAAACATTTGATTTGTCTTGCATCGCTCTGAGCAGCGTGGCCAGTATTTGTAGAGCGGGGATGATGAGGGGAAGTGGAAACAGGTGAGCAGGTGGGCAGGTGAGCAGGTGGGCGGGGGGAACGGCTGAACTGGGTTCCTGCTGGGAGGGAGGGAGGGAGTGGCTGGAGGTTAGAGTCCGGTCAGGGGGACAGAGAGGCCGACTGTAACAGGTGATCATGACGTCAGTGATTAGATGTAATCTTTTTATCTTTTAGCCATAACCCATAATGATGTCATTCTTGACTTCATTGTATTGTTGTACCTGCCTACATGATATAGGCTATTTAAACCCCGTCTCCTACAAAAAATGCACTCAATATGGCAGAACCACCACACGAATGCACAAACGGAGAGGAAGTAGGTCGGGAGAGGGTGTAGGGGCAGTTTGAAGACTTTCTGAGCCCTCACCTTCCACCTTTGATTCTGTTTGCCGTGGTAAAAGTTGACGCTAGAAACCTCCAGATCCCTCAAAGCTTCAGCTGCAAGTGAAAATAGTGAAATGTTTCCCTGGTGAAATGTATTTTGCATCAGTTACAGGTTGGTGTAGCTGGAGGGAGACTGGAGGTGTCGGGGTGTCTGGTTCCCTCCAGCTATTTAACGACTCTTTAAAAACACAGATATAGAAGAGAAAGGTTGAAGGGAAATCAAAGCTGTGCCTGCAGCTGCTCTAACACACCCTCTTCCTGTCAGAATCCATCCAGTCTGACGGAGCACAAACACCACGACAACGGGTTGTAAAGAAACCTGTGATTTTTATGGGAGACATTCCCGTTATGTTATTAAGTTGTGTTTGGATTACATCAGTTTAACTGCTGAGCAACCTGCGTCCCTGAGCAACATCAGCAAACAACATATATATATCTGGTTGTTGAACTAACGGTGTTAAGAAAAGATCATAAATTAAGATCAGAGGAACAAGTTGCTTCTTGTGTTAGTCAATGTGACTCCTTGCAGTAAATATTCATATCAGGTTCACTCTCATAACTCAAAGACCTTAAACAAACTTCAGACTGCAGTCAGAGAGGAACCGCAGAGGATTCCTTCATGAATTATTTCATGAACCTCAACTAGAACTGTGTGTAATCCTCTTTAACTCCTTCAGTTCCTCCGACCTGATGTCGTACAGCCGAGCGTTGTTCAAACAAAGACACTGTTCGATTCAACCCAGCAGCGGGATAGGTTGAATGTTTCTGAACCAAAATAGGTCTCAGAAATATGTTTCATATCAGCCTCATATCACACATTAACGTTGGGAAATGATTGGTCAGGTTTAGGGAACAAAGCGATTTAGTTAAGGTAAGAAAAAAGATCCTGGTTCTTGTTAATATAATAACGTAACGTAAGAATCTCCTTCCACCACCTTCTAAATCCTTGGAAGTAGTCTCACAGTCTTTGTTGTAGCTGCTCTTCCTTTTCTTTGAGCTTGTGACTTTGCGGAGACTCGCAATTTTCTCCGTTGGGCGTAGCGTAGCAAAGACGGTGAAATGTTAACCTGCATTGACCCACGTGTGCTCAGTTTGACAGCAAACATGATGACAGCCTTCCAAGCTCTCTTCACAGCCAACAGATAAAAGCCAGATTTTTAAAAAAGCGAAGAGGATAGAAATGTTTCCTTTGGTTCATCACAGTTTACTCAGACATAGTAACAGTCACAATGTTACTGACACTGGGGATGAATTCTCTGAGGTCTTACCTCTCCATAGAGACCAAGATCATGCCGATAGACCTGCTAGTAGTGGAGCTGTTCACTATAAATGGTCAATTCGTTGATGTCAGTGTCTCTTCTACAGTCCTACCTTCATGCTTAGAGCTTCACTAAAGAACAAATTCACTTTGATCCACAAAGTAGTTTCACAAGAGCAACATTTATTATTCAAATCAATGATATTTTGTTCTCGTGAGCATTTAATGGACATCAGATGTACACAAATATACACATGGTGCGTTTTGTAGCAAATATACTTTCTATAGAGACGGCAGCAGCAGCAGAATTGGCATGTACAAAAATACACTTTGATTTCCTCACACAACAACACAACAGGAACAAGGTAATAGATTTATATTTATATATATATATTTATATATTTCTGTATCATAAATATGCAGAACTATACACGTTGAACACAATTCACTGTAATGGAGATAACAATTAGAATATTAATATTAATAATAATAATAAGAAGAAGAAGACAGGATAAAGGACATTTTGAGAGCAACACTTAACATGACGATGACCTTACTGCAGTGTGGGATCCTGTGTGATGGTAAGTTCATAATAACACTGTGCTAATACTCATGAAGACTACTCTTACATTGTGCTAAGAATATATTATCTAGAAGTATGTATTTACATCAGGGCTGTCAATCCATTCAAATATTTAAATCGCACATTTTTTATCTGTTCTAAATGTACCTTAAAGGGAGATTTATCAAGTATTTAATCCTCTTATCAACATGGGAGTGGACAAATATGCTGCTTTATGCAAATGTATGTATATATTTATTATTGGAAATCAATTTAACGACACAAAACAATGACAAATATTGTCCAGAAACCCTCACAGGTATGCATAGAACCCATTTTCATTCACATATCTGGAGGTCAGAGGTCAAGGGACCCCTTTGAAAATGGACATGACAGTTTTTCCTCGCCCAAAATTTAACGTAAGTTTGGAGCGTTATTTAACCTCCTTCATGATAAGCTAGTATGCCATGGTTGGTACCGATGGATTCATCAGGTGTTCTAGTTTCGTGTGATACCAGTATCTTCGTTACAACCTAATGAGTTAAAGAAATTAGTGGCGCTAAAACTAATTAGCGTTATTCTCATGTTAACTTTGACAGCCCCAGTACTAACACACCTTGAACAGTGAAATAAGGTCAGTTATTGTTAAGTGTCAGCTAAGAAATCAGCGCTGCAATGACGGCAGCACTGGAACAAAAATATCATATAGTTGTGGACACAACATACAACAGTTCTAGGTGCAGTCAACACATAAACACACACATATAGAACAGGCTGTGTCCTTGTCACTCTGGTGAGACTGAAAGGGTTTCTTGTTGAGAATAATGAAGTGCTATACAAGCAAGAATAAAGGACATTTCTCCCTCAATGGCACACGTTTTCTCACATTCCTGCTCAGGACACCATCGGACTTTCTTTCACACACACACACACACACACACACACACACACACACACACATCGATGGTTTCTCTTCTTTCTCCCTCCCTCCCTCCCCAGGTCACAGAGATATAAACCAGAGCTTCAGGGGACAACACTGTGTGCTGTGTGTCTGGAAACTCGGCTCATATGAATAAATAGCGGCTCCTATTGATTCACTCATTCAGACAGACAAACACTTCACTCTCTGGGGGGAAAAGAAATCACTTTACAGACGTCATAAAAGGTACAAACACCATTAAGATAATTGTTAAATATGTACAGCGGACAGGGAATCTGTCCTAAAACCTTCCTCCTCTGGCGCTCCAGTAAACATCATGAGGTGTTGTGGAGCTCAAAGCATGTTCATAGTATTCACATGAAGTCACAGCAGCCTTCGGGACCGTGTTGTTGTCGTTAATAAACCCACTACACTATGAAGAGAACACTGTGATGTAGTAAAGTCTGATTTTTCATGCATATTTGGTCCAATTTTTAATCAAATTGAAAATATTTTGCTGTTAAAAACAGACTACAAAAATGTGTCATGGCATTGATTTCCCACCAGTCTTGATGCTTTCGAAAGAAAAATATGTATTTTCATTTTGAAAGCTTCCAGAGAATGAGAAGCTTTCTCTTTCATTTCTGAAGAACTCGTCCTTCCTTCATTTTGTCAGAGAAAGATATTTGTCAGAGGAACCAGATTTTGGCACAAGAGCTGTAACTCTTTAATGATTGTTTGGGGATCCAGATGTCCAAATAAACTCTTCACATCTTCTCTGTATCAGGCATCATTACTCACTAAATCATTACCAGAGGATCCCAGCTGCAGGGCTACAAAGCAACGTGACTTTTAAACTTCAAATATTGTGGATTATGACAAACAACATCCTTTCAATCTAAGGCCTCGTCCAGACGTACACAGGGATTTTTGTAAACGGCATTTTTCCTGTATCACGGGAGTGTTGCGTTGGATAAGTAGCAGTGACCTCCGTAGCGCCTTTTTTCCTCAATATGGTGGAAGAGTAACTGTACGTTTATGTGTCAACATATTAAAAGTCCTGTTAGCAGGTTGCTTGGTTGCACGACATGTTGCCTCATTAGTGACGCCTCACAAAGGAGATAACGGAGCTCACTCTGATGTAACGAGCTCAAATCTTCACCCTGGACAGAGTTTTTTTAAATGCTCCGTTTTCGGTGAACTAAAACGCTGTTTTCGGTGGACGAGCATGGATAGAAAAAAGGTAAAAAATCCCCGTGTACGTGTGGACAAGGCCTGAATGTTTGCCAGACGTCACAGTATTATGGTGGACGAGGAATCACAATAACAGTTTACTAGCACACAGAGGTGAAACGTGGAAGCAGTACCTTTTAAGATCTAAAACCTTGGACGTACCATGACAGTAAACACCTCATAGTATTGGTATGACGTCTGCTGCCAGAGGGGAAATGTGTACATGAGGGAATATGATCACATCAATGAGTTCTATACAAGTGAACATATCAGATAAAGTCTGTATTCTTATTTACACGTAGGACTCTTCAGCAAAAAACAGCTGGTCAAAGTCGTCCACTCGTGGGTCGCTGCACCGCCGGCTCTGCCACTCCCTCTTCCCCTGCACGATCGCCAGCGCCACCTCCTGACTCCTCCGCAGGCAGGCGTCTGCATCCTCCTGACCCTGGGAGGAGAAGTAGTCCCGTACGGCCCGGGTGGCGGAGGGAGACAGGCAGAAGCGTGGCTCGGCGTGGTGGTTGGGCTCCACCTCTGACACTCTCAGGCCGCCGTCTTGGGGCTGACCTTTAGAGATGCGAGGTCTGTCCAGGGTGAGGCTGGAGGACGGGTTAGCGCTCGCAGTGATCTTGGCGGGTTCGGACGCTCGGCGGGGAAGGGGGAGGGTCCGCCTCCCTTTGTGTCCCTCCATGGTCGTAGTTAGAGAATGGGACTTCTGCCTCCTGAGGACCAGAGTGGTGCCGTTCTGTCCGTAGAAAACACCCTGTGGCGGCTGCACGCACTCTTTTGTCGCCTCACTTCCTGCGTGTGGTTTGGGGCTGCTAGAGGAGGCGGGGGCCGGGGGTCTCGGGGTGCCGGTCTGGTCGTGGAGCTGCCTCAGCTCTCGGACCGTCAGAGGTTTCTCCGTGCCCCTGTAGAAAGGAGAGCGGCCGCGCTGCAGCTGCAGTAGCGCCTGCTGGTAGGACGGAGGGCTGCTGGATCTGCGTTGGCAGTTTGGGTTGGTCACCGCGGCGTCCTGGGCACCGCCGGAGTGGCCGTTACTGGTTGGGGGGCTTTTCCCGTTCACCACGGGCAAGTCCTCCTCTGACTGTCCATTATCAGACTGCTTTAGTGACAGCCGGCGGTCCTTCTTGAGCCACGTGTTGGGGTGGAGGCCGTGAGGGTGTGGGGGGGTCTGGCTGGTCCGAGGCGCCTGGGGGGGCTGCGGCCAATGAGGCGGGGCGTCCCTCTGAGGGGGGGAGTCCCGGGGTGACGGCTGGGGCCGTCCAGGAAAGAGAGGGGAGAGAGGAGCGGGCTCGGCCAATGGGACGGCCCCGTTGGTGGCGTAGTCAGTAGAGTACTGTGAGAAGGCGGAGTCTAAAGAGCTGAGGGAGGAGCCTGTGGGCGAGGTCGCCGGTGACGACAGACTGGAACAGCTGGCGTCCAGCCGCAACGGAGGCGGAGGGGCGTGCTTCATCTTCCTCCGCCCGCCATTCTGGACTTTGGCTCCTCCCTTCTCGCCTCCATCCTCTTCCTCCTCCTTCAGCTGCAGCCCGCTCAGCCGCTGCTCCAGGAACACCTCGTCCTCCACCCGCTCCCCCTCCATGGCGGCGTCATAGCTCGCCTTCCTCGCAGGCTGGCAGTCGCCGTGAACAATCGCCGTGCCTGACGGTGGCGTGCTCGCCAGGGCCAAAGCGGGCTCTGAGCTCCTCCTCAGCCTCCTGGGACCTGTGGACAGGCCGTTGGCCTGGCGGGTGCGTGGCTGTCGCGCCGCGGGGCTGAACCTCCGCGGTCTGGCCAGCGGGGGGAGCTGCAGCAGGAGGTCGGTCTCGTGGTCGGGATCGGGATCGCAGTCGCTGAGGGTGATGACGGAGTCGCGGCTGCGGCTGTCCGGCTTGTCTTTGTCACGGAAAGGCAGCTGCTCCTGGAACGGAGACTCGGGGTCGTCGTTGAGCTCGTTCTCCAGACTGTCGTAGGACGAGTCGTTCATCTGGAAGGACGACACATCTGGAGGAGGAGAAAGAATATTATTATGAGACTAAAGTGGAGAATTCATCCAAAAATACACAGAAACACAATAATCTAGACAACAAAACACACAGTCTGACTTTAGTGTTACATTTCCTGTAACAGCAAAGTCGTCCTCAAATTATACAGCTTTTACAGACGCAAGGATCCTGCAATTTAGGACATTTCCACCTACTCCTAAAATTAGCAATCCAATTTGAGACAGACAAAACTTAATTTATTTACACAACAACCTCCACCAGTACAACTAGCACATTAACCTCCACCAGTACAACTAGCACATTAACCTTCACCAGTACAACTAGCACATTAACCTCCACCAGTACAACTAGCACGTTAACCTCCACCAGTACAACTAGCACATTAACCTTCACCAGTACAACTAGCACATTAACCTTCACCAGTACAACTAGCACATTCTGCTGTTCTCTCCTGGTACAAACTTTATCCACAAAACTGAAATGACCCCTGAGATGAACAAAGCCGCGGCTCACTGCTTGAGACGAGGAGAACAGAGGACAAAGCGTCGTCCTGCTGAGTGCTCCTTCACCTCTGGAGGTTTATTTATAGCGGCCAGGAAGAAAGTTAAGCGGTATTTATGAATGAGGAGATTCAGCGCTGCTGTTAGTCAATCAGCAGCCGTGACCTCGGCAATCACTAGAACGACTGCAGGTCGATGTGCTGACCCCAATCAACAGGCCTGAAAGAGCCTATGGGCCATTTAATCCCACTCACAGCGAGCCGGTCGCTCCGAAACCACCTCGATGTTGTGATATTTAGAGGTGTAACACACTGAAGCATTGTTGTTTAGCCGCACACAGACTCTGATTAAGACTCTGACCCTGATCCTGGAATGTCATTAATTACTACGTCCAATCCTCAACGCTTCTCCTTCTTAACCAGATGTTTTCTACCCAGGTCGGTGACGGGTAAACACATTTTTCAATCCGTCCAAAATAGATGAGAAGTTTAGTTTGAAGGTCACAGGAGGATATTTAGTGTGCACATCTTTTTTTTCACATTTGTACATTTCTTTGTTGTTGCTTTTTGTTTTAGAAAACACAAACTACTCCGAGCTGGAGTAGAAATGTGACTGAGTCTATTCATAGCGTCTCCTCTCTCACCTGATCCGTGGTCACTGCTGCTGCTCTTCTGGCTGAAGCTCCTGAACAGCGAGGTGACGTCTTCTCCCAGGACGCTGCTGCACTTCTCTATGAGGAGGCGAACCAGCTCACACACCTGCAGGGAGAAAACACCGCCTGGTTAATATACTGTAGCGCCACCAACACTTTGACTCTGCTTTGCTTTCACTGCAGCTGCTGACCATTGGTTCTCATTGTTGTACTGTTGTTGGCTGGAGGTGAAGTTCTGTTTCTGTTTCTGCAGAGACTCATTTGCTGAAGCAGCTCCTCAGAGAACCAGCCTCAGTTCGGCAGCGTCTATGTTGACGCAACCGATATATTCACACTGCCGGATGAACATTTTGATTAGATGTGGATATGAAGCTGAACCCGTACACTGTATATAGAAAGTGGACGTAGTCACCATGACGTCACCAATTGGATTGTGGACCACGGTTTTGAAGCGGCATTTTGGCTGTCGCCATCTTGGTTTTTGACTATCACCATCTTGGTTTTTGACTATCACCATTTTGTTTTTTGGCCGTAACTGTCTTGGTTTCTGGCCATCATCATCTTGGTTTTTAGCCATCACCATCTTGTTTATTTGCAACCAGAAATAACGAAAGAGGGTGGAGCTAAATTCAACTGAATGCTGAATAAAACAGCCGACAACCAGAGGAGTCTTCCCCTGCTGGCCGTTAGAAAGAATGCAGGTTTAAGGCACTTCTGCATCGGCTTCACTTTTCAGACCCGGAGGTTGCCGCCTGGCAGAAACACTGAATATAAAACTAGTAGTTTGTGCTGTAGCTGCTGCCTGCTTCATGTTGTGACATCATGACCTAAATAACTGAGTGATGTCAGCTCCAAGCAGCTGTCCAGCTGTTTTCTTCCATATTATCATTCTGAGAAACGTTTGTGTTCCTTTGTTTTTCTTCCAACTATACGAGTGTTTGCATTCCACACCGACTGAGAAAACATCAAACTCCTTCTCCCTGGTCCTGGATAATGTCCTGATAATAATACATGACATCATGTTATTGCCTCTGATTATCACTCGCTTGATGTTTGTTGAGTGACCGAGACAGACAAATCTAGTGTGGGAGTTTATATGTCTTCTAAGATGATTAATATTTCTAAACTCATCATCATCTTTCTTTTTGTTTCTTGAAGAGTCTGTTTGAAACAAGCCGACAGAGTCTGTTACTTTAGAGAAACGATCATCCCTCCTCAAACAAAACAGGTTACTTGGCTGAAACCGCAACCTTTTAAACTAAACAGACACAATTTACTAAACACATATGACGACACATGGAGTCGCCAGGACCGCTCAGGATCATCAACGGAGTCCTTTCTTCTCCATCTCATTGGAAAGTTTCCACTAAAACTCTGTTGTGGTCTGTTGTGTTTAGAAATGAGTTGTTTTTCCTGCCGTTGCTGCGACACGTTGGACAACACAGCGAGGAAGAGACAACACACACTGTTTAGGGGCCTCCGTGTTTGTTTGTTTGTTGGGCCAGATGTTGTCTGTTCATACGGCGTCCATATGCTTTACATGACTCAGAAGAAGAGTCTGTCTGCTAAACAACCAGGCTACACTGTGAAGTAGTTTCTCTTCATCATTAAGTCATAAAAGTGTTATTTTCTTAAAACAAATGAAAGAATCAGAAACATCATTTAGCCTGGTTCCTCAAAAATCAACTTGTTTCAAGAATGTTCAACAAATGTTTCTCTATTCTAACAACAAACTGTTCATTTATATTAAAAACAGGTTGGAGTTATTTCAGGGCACTGTGATTTATGTCACATGTTTGAAGAATAAAAGACTTTCAGGGCCAAACTTTGGATTAAAAATGAACATTTTACCTGACAGATGAAGGGAGATGAGAGCTGTTACATAACTTAATGAGTTTCATTCTAACAATCAGGCACAGTTAATCCCTCTCAAGTGTTACCAGAGGGCAAAGACAACATTAACCTCCTGATTTGATCTCCTCTGTGTGTCTACACTACCTCTCCTCAGATAGCACATGTACTAATGACTGCTGTATAAAAGTCCTGAGGCCACATTTGACCTGGATTATCATGGGTAATTCTCTGCTCTGCTGGGACAGTCACAATTACATAACAAACAAATGTGAATGCACAAATGTCTCATCTGTCTGGATCCGTCCTCGTTGCCTCCAACGTGGCATGAGTTGTGGTATCTGCACACCGTTTTCCATCATTCTCACTGTCTGCTAGGGCTAAGTATTGACAAGAATCTGGCAATACGATACGTATCATGATACGATCATGATACGATCATGATACAGGGGTAACCATTCAATATTTTGCGATATATTGTGATACTGTAAGCAAGGTGGTATATTGCGGGGTTTTTTAATTTAATTATAGGAAAACTGTTTTTTTAGAACAATGCTTGAATGCATTTAACATAAATGTCAGTATCTGGGTGCTCTACAGTCGTAGCGTCAGCCCATTTGACCATGGAGACGAGAGCAACGTCCGGCTCGACTGCAACGTTACCGCGATACGATAACATTTCCTGTCCGTGACGGAGTTAGCATGCAGCTTTAGCTCTGCTCTGTCTAGCTCTGCTTTTCTTGTCAATGTGTGAAACCCAAAGTGTTTCCATCCTTTACTGGATGTGTAGTGTTTACCACGCTGGATTTAACATGTGAGGGTGCAGGTCGTACCCACACTGAACCTCCAACGTTTTAGACTCTCTGAGGTTTGTTTTGGTTGACGGATACGGAACGGATATGACGTCATGTTACTCAGACTACCACAATAAAAGCGATAACTTCTTTCTAGCTCCACAGAGACTCAGATGAAGCAAATATATAGATTCTGGCATTAAGCATTTATTTTAAAATCGTGCATTATTATGTCATTCATGCTCTGTTTCGTGCGAACAGGCTGGCTGATTGCACAACTCATGATACATCTCTCTAAGAAAAACCTGTTTACCTTTCCCTTTCCCTTTTCTTTCTATTGTTTTCACCACTCTCATTCCTCTTTTCTCTTTCTACTTCCCTCATGACCTACAGTACCACTCTCTCTTTCATTTAAGCTCCCTGCTCCCTCCTTCAATCACTCAGTCAGCATTCCTCGCTGTCACTCAGAGAGCGGCTGCTACGTGATGCAGAGCACTGAGAGCCTGCGGGCATCCAGGACACTTTCACTCATCCTTCAACAGCTCATTCACAACTGCTTCTTCTTCTTCTTCTTCTTCTTCTTCTTCTTCTTCTTCTTCTTCTTCTTCTTCTTCTTCTGAGGGATGTTGTCTTAAACTCTTCCTCAACTCTTCTGTTATTCTGCTCTACATCATTCACAAAACATTTGTCTGCAGCATGAACCCAGGTTGAGAGCGGCCTGCAGGATGCATGGAGCATATACACTATCTGCACGTGTGCGTAGGAGTGTGTGTGTGTGCATCAAGAGATGTCCCAGCTGTGTGTTAGTGGGTCATTTCTGAGTATTTTTCACGGTCATCAGTTGACACATACATCCAGCAGGCTGCAGAGAAAACACTATTTCTGTTTTTCCTCTACTGTAATGAAGAAAAGTCACTGTGATTAACCTCTTAACCCCTATAGGGTGCTGGAGGGTGTGGCTCGCCTAGACAGACATACCCAAAATAAATGAAGAATAGCTCCACAACTACCAGGTCTACATGCATGATCTTGGTCTCTATGGATAGGTAAGACCTCAGCGAATTCATCCCCAGTGTCAGGAACAGTGTGACTGTTACTATGCCTGAGTAAACTGTGATTAACCAAAGGAAACATTTGTATCCTCTTCTAAAATGTTCTCTAGATCAGACAGTGGATAACACCATTACAACAATGATGCCGTGCACAGAGATGCCACTGAATTCATTCAGCAACTCCTCGACTACAACTGATCCAAAGCAGATATAAATAACACAAAGCACATAGATTCTACAAAGGTTTTAGTCAGGATAGGACCAGGAGGACTCTCCATTTTATGAAGTTTTTAAAGGCAGTGTTTTAACACACAAACGGTAAAAGAGGTTAAAATGACAAAACAAAGCAGAAGAAAAAGCTCCAGAGAAAAACAACATCCTTTAGAATGATTTGCCTCTCTGTCTCCATCTAAAGTAATACTCAAACTAAAGCTGTATTTACCTCTTAAATGGCTACGTTCAGCCAAAAACATTTAAATCATATGCTGCAGGAAAGAAGGAGGGGAAGCGGAGACCAAACTGAATCTGCTGAAACGCTCCGGAGCGTTCACGTGTCTCCAGACAAGGTTGGAAACCAGCCATTACGCTGCCAGGAGCCCACGCTGGTCTAAAAATTGGCCCCCGGCTCCGACCGCAAGAAGAGGAAATGTCGAAATCTCACTTTGTTATTTCTTAAAGTTTTTTCCCAGAAAAAGGACGCCTGCGCTTCTGACTGCACACACAAACAAGCGGGGAGGGAAAGTGTTATCAGGGGACATATTTAGGTATTTGTGGGTAGTTGTGCTGACAAGTGTGTGTGTGTGTGTGTGTGTGTGTGTGAGGAGACAAAGAGGAGGGTGTTTCAGCGACACAATTTTCCGCTAAAACACACACTCAGGATTCTGTAGGAAATTCTTTGCATGTTTTCTCAATGAACCTCAAACACACACATCTGAAAAGATAAGCAAACCAGCCACCCACAGAGACTGTGTGTAACTCAAGTACTGTAACTTTCCAAATAGACCACAAATCAGGCAGCTTTGTATGTCTTTAGTGGCTACATGATGGGCTCCGGGGGGCTTCCACTGCTATGTGGTGGTGGCGGGCTCTGGCTGCAGCCACGGCTGTGGGATTGAGTCATTTCAGGTTAGCCTGGCTGGCCAAGATATGATGGAGAAAGATGTGAGCCATGTTGCTTCACATTTGAGTTGAAGGGGACCTGCTATGCTTTCGTGCTATTTCCCTTTCCTTTAGTTTTTTAGTCTGCAAAGTTACAAAGCCCAAAGAAAGATCCTCTCCCCCACAGAAATCAACGAGGGCGCCATATTGGACAGGGCAAGACTGGCCTGTAACCCTATACAGGCGAATGGGAGGAGCTTTTTCTGGATAAAAAGCACTATAATGTCTACATTTCTCAACCGATTTCAACCAGTCGTTATTATATTAAAGAGTTTATGATCTACGAGGAGTAGAAACATAAAGTTTTGTCTCCAGTTACTTAGATCTAAGGCATAAAGCTGAGTAAATCAAACCCAAACTAAAGGCCTTGTGATTTAGTAGAACTAGCCCTGTAACGGCGTCTTAATCCTGTAAGCGGTAAACTAGACACACAGACACAGTATTTTCCTGTGTGCTTATGAGTAAGTCAGCATGAAACTGTGAAGCTTTTCCTCTTTCCTGTTAAGTCTCGCTCTAAGCTCGGGGATTTCAGGCTCAGCAGAGTCTAAGAATGTTGTGATTTTAGCTCATGAGTGATCGTCAGCTGTGTGTCAGTGGGTCAGCTCCTGCTCCGAGGTCACGACGCTCACATCCACGGGGAAACTGTCTGCTGACGAACGTCTTTCAGGCCAGCAGAGGTTGAGTGTGCATGTGAACACTCACGGTAGACTTGTGTCGGTGAAATCTCAGGTTCTTAACCTGTCTGTCAAACTCTCGTCCGTCTGTCTGGTCACACGTCTTTTCATTCATACACACTCACACGCAGGCAGCTTCTATTATTCCACTGAAATGTTAAATTCCTCAGAGTTTACACACACACACACACACACACACACACACACACACCGTCTCAGCCTCTCACACACACCTGTAGCCGCTCAGAGTATTCAGGGTGCTGTTCACTTTGACATTTTGGGAAATACACTGCTTTCTTTCCAAGAGTTTGATGAGAAGATTGATACCACTCTCACATATATAACTCATTTAGTTTAGTTTAGCATAAAGGCTGGAAACAGGGGGAAGCAGCTAGTTTAGCCTACAAGCATCCTGAACTTACAAAAATGTACAAATTCCCAAGTTTGGGCTGGTTTTCTAATTGTTATTTGGAGCCCTAGTATCAATCTTCTTATCTAATTATCGGCATTTATTTCCCAAAATGTGGAATTAAATCCATTAAAGGTACTATATGCAACAATTTACGTGTTTTAATCCGTTTATATTGCCAAAGTGTGAACGGATTGTAATGTAATTTATAAACTGATACCTTCCCCGACTTTCTCGGTTGCCTATAACAGCCTGTGGATGTAAAGGACTCGGGACTGTTTTGCAGAGAAAATCCAAAGAATGATGTTTATGGGCGCTCCCTGAGTTCCTCGCCTCTCTCCGGCTCCCGTAAAGCACCAACAGTGTGCAGCTAATATAACAAAACACTGCTTAAACTATGGTTGGCCAGCTTGCTGTAACTTACAGAAGCTATGCAGCATGGATCTGATTGGTAACATTATGTAAGGGGATAATGCCCGATGAGCTGTCCATCATCAGGAATGAATGGATGACGAGGAGAGACGTCGGGATGCTGACGGCAGTTCAGGTGTCATTAACAACAAGGATCTTCTCAAAGTTACTCATAGCACCTTTAAACACAATCATCTGCCAGATCAGAGATCTGACAACACTTGACATCATTCGTCCTCACCTTTTTAGTGCCCTCGCCCTCCATCTCGGGGGTGCTTGGCGCCGGAGCCCAAAGCATGCTGGGAGCGATGCAGACGGACAGGTTGAAGGCGTTCATCTGGTTGTCGTTGGCGTTGCCCTGGATACAGTGCAGCACGGCGATGACGTGTCGCAGCAGAAGCAGGTTCTCGCTGGGCAGGAGGTGGATCAACCTGAGAGAGAGAGAGTAGAGAGAGAGAGAGAGAGAGAACGATGGAAGGATTAAATGATGACAGAGATCATGAAACACTTTGTCCTTGTTCTCACAGCGTGTTTGTGTGTTGCTTCATGTTGCTTGTTTTTTGTTTTCTTAAGCAAAAGGAATTTAGTTTGTTGCCTCTGGAACTGAAGCGAAGCCTCTCTCAGTCTTTCTGTCTCTGTCTGTCTTTCTGTCTCTCTCTCTGTCTTTCTCTCTCTCTGTCTTTCTGTCTCTCTCTCTAGACATAAACAACGTAATTAAAGGAAAAACCAACAAAGTGTCACAGTCAGGTGTTGAGCCACCTCAAACCTTCAGGACACACATTTATTCAGGTTTTTCCTTTAATTTGTGTCCGAATAACAAACATCTGTGTGACGTGTTTTGTCTGTGTGTGCTTGTGAGAAAGAGACAGGCGCTAACATGTTGTATATTGGAGGGTTTTGCATTAAACGTGATGTATTCTAGGGTTTGAAGAAAGAGAGAGAGATCGTACCTCTGGACAGCTTGCGTCCTCTCCTCCCCTTCGTCTCCTTCCATCACATCCATCCACTGCTCGTACAGATCCACACTCAGCAGGCTGCCCGGGATGTTTCGCAGGAAGTCCTGGATGCAAAAATGAAAACAGATTTTGAGCTCAATTATCAACATCTGCGTTAAAAAAAACTTAAATTACTGTCAGATTCCCGACATACAAACAAAAGCCTTGAAAAAACACTCCCATGTTGCATTTGAGAAGCTTCATCTAGAAAATGTTTTGCATTTCTGCACGCTGCTGGTTTAGTTCATCCTTAATACATGACACATTTCTTTCTTTTTTATCTTGTAATGTTTTATAATTTTGTAATTTTATGGTTTTGTTGTTTATACTCATTTTGTTTATCATCATCATTATAGTCTTTATTTTACTCTATTTTGTTTAATCAACATTTTATTGCTGATTATTATCATTTTATTTTATTAAAATTTTATTATTTTAATACAATCTGCTTATTTTGTGTAGTTTCATAATTAGTATTTATTTATTTTTATTGTTATTTTTATTTCCTTGTATTTTATTTATCTTTTATTATCTTAAATATACTCATATTTTATTGCTTTCTTATTCAATGAACTTTTATATTGGTATTTGTGGTGTGCATTAGTCTCTAAATCCATCTTTAACACTTCGTCTGTCCAGCTCTTTGAATTGCATTTGACTTGTTTGAAAGGTGCTATATGAATAAAGTTTGATTGATCATTCTTTTGTTCTTCCGTTTGTATAGTGAGTGTATAAAATATACAAACAATAGTAATAATTGCAAATACATATTGTGGACATTTTGTGGATGGATTTATTGCAATAAAATGACTTTAAAAAATAACATTTCCATCCACACAACCTTCATCGGGTACATGACCCAACGTTCTAATAAATACATGCAACAGAAATGAGGTCATCTGGTGCACGAAACACATCAAGGTAATGAGGTCAAAAGTATACAAACAGACTCACACTGTTTAAAGACTATATAAAGACCAATATTCATATCCATGTTACTGTATTTTTATTAATATAATTGGCATCATTAATGTTCTGGATTAACTGATTAACAGCAGCATTGTGTTGGTCTCAGGTGAGTAGTGGGACGCTCCCTGTCCGCTGTGCAGAGAACAGGTAAAGCACAACAAAGCAGTGAGATGAATGAGTCGGTATAAACGCTCCGACCACCTCGGCTGCTCCCCGGAGGCCCGGCCTGCGCTGCGCTGGCTGTTTGGCCTGGATGCTGAACAATGCAGCACCTTGTGTGCGTGACTGGCAGCCTGCCCGGCTGTGCACAGACAGATTATCCCGTCTGGACTTATGTGACTTTGGACGCACATCAGTCGCTCCCGCTTTCTGTTGTCTGGTTTCAAACCTGTGTGTGTGTGTGTGTGTGTGTGTGTGTGTGTGTGTGTGTGTGTGTGTGTTACCTTGAGGACAGCGGCGATGACGAACACAGACTGGTGTGTGATCTCCGGGTCGTCGCTTCCACTGTCCAGTCTGTCCCGAAGCTCCCGGCAGGCTTTGGCCCCAGCTGACCTCCTGAAGACGCCCCGGGTGTACGGCCCCTCCAGGTACAGGAACACCAGCATGTCCTGCAGGGAACACATTATCCTGTTTTAGTCGCTGACACTCAACGAACTACTCAAAAGCTCCAGAGCTTTCTGCCCCGAACAGCAGGAAACATGTAACGTTTGACACCGAAGCACTTAACTGCTCAGAAAGTCCTGTAATGTTTTAAACCAAAGGATTAAGTGAATTTAGCTTCTCTCTTTGTTTTTGGTTTGTTCATCATTCCCTACAATTAGAATTTAATTTGCATGAATTTCATTTATTTAATTTATCTTATTTAATTTATTTATCTTATTTAATTTATTTATTTTATTTATCTTATTTAATTTATTTATCTTATTTATCTTATTTATTTTATTTATCTTATTTAATTTATTTATTTTATTAGAAACTTAGAAACAAACACGACAACAAGTACAAGTACACAAGAAAAAACAACATCAGCATTTGAAATTGAAATAAATAAAATAAAAAAATAGAATAAAATAAAATAATAATAATAATAATAATAAATGAAATAAATAGAATATTACAGCCCTTTTTCTCTGTTTTCTCTGGTTACGTCGAACCAATTTCAAAAATATTTGGGCCTTTTTTTACTGCATAGATGGTGTAGTTTTATGAAAAGATCATCTTTCCAGCAGTGAAATGCTTCTTTAACAAAGAGAAGAAGAAGAACTCGGCTGGGAGGGTTATGAACAAAACTAGCATATTGAATAGTCAATGTGGTTCCAGTGCAGCTTTTCTAAAAGGGTTTTTTGAAGCCCCATATGATCAGAGAGGAAGTATAGAATCTGGGTTGCTTATTCAACACATTGAGATTTCACTTCTCTAGTGATTCCAGCATGTCCGTATATGTCAGTAATCTAACAGTAACAGAATTCCCCGTCCCACTACGGTACGTCTCCCTTCCCTGACGCTGGGCTACAATACGGGACCTCGGCTCGGCTCACCATGACGGGCTTGGGCAGGCCGTGGTCCGGGGAGCAGACGGAGCACAGGGGGCGTCCGAACAGCCGTCCCTGAGTGGGGGACAGGGAGGTCGGGGACAGGGGCAGGCCGTCCAGCTGCGTATTGGAGCCTCTCCAGAAGGGCCAGTTGATCAGAGACCTCTTCCTCTTAAAAGTCTTCTGCTGACCAGGCTCTGTGGGGGGTGAGGGGGAGAGGAAGAAGAAGAGGAAGAGGAAGAGGTGAGCTGCTGTGGTTTCAGACATAATCAGACCGCTGCTGCTGCCGCTTGAGTAATGCATGTTGAAGTCACTGGAGTGCACGACCAGCGATGCTTCATGATTCACCAAACTGAAAATGGTTTTGTAATATTTATTTTTTGGCTACATTTTCCAACAAATTGGGTTACCTAAAACCTAAAATACTGAACTGTTCCACCGTGCACCTGAATGCTTCGTCTGTCTGAATATTCACACCTTAAACAAGGTGAGGTGAGACGGAGAAGAAGACATATTGTTAAAGAGAAAGACACAGAAAGAAGCATTGACTCAGCGTTTGAGAGGGAGATATGTGGACACGCTCGAGAGCACCGTTTACTTTGTGTGTGTGTGTGTGTGTGTGTGTGTGTGTATGTGTGTATGTGTAAGCATCTGTGTTTATTCATACGTGTGTGTGAAAGCCTGTGTGCATGTATGGAGCTCTGTGTGTGACTGTGTGTTCCTTGTTGAGCGTTTGCTCAGCGGTGCCAAGTCACAACGTCTACCTGTGTTATTGGAGTGTCTGTCTTCACTACGTGTTCGTGTAACAGCTCAGCATGTTTCTGCAGCAGTGTGCATTGAAGTGCATGTTAACGGGAACATACAGCAAACATTTACTGTTTGATCTGATCTCTATGTGAAACAATGCATGCAGGAAAACAGGATTCAGACCTGTGTTGATGTAGAAAATAAGCGACCAACTTTACAGATCAATATTTACTGGTTTCAGTGCCTGAAATTAGATTCTTCTTTTCTCTCAAAACAAACACGATGGAAATGTCACCTTGTGCTCTGAGAACTTGTAATGGACATGAACGATGAGTCAATTAAAAAACAGGGTGGAGGACCCAGCAGCCCTAAAAGGGCCCACATATCAAATACGTGGCACACCTCACGTAGAATTCATTATGTAACGATGTGACGTGCCCAAACACTGAACACCGTACGCTCTGGAACAAAGTTCAACAGTAACACAATTGCTCTGGCAGCTCTCAGCAGGCCTCGCCGTCATGACCTCGCTGTAAACCAGGCGTTACATCATTACAGCAGTTTCAGAGGGGGGGGAATGAGGAAGACTTGTGGACTGGGTGGGCAGCGTCTATCATCCTACTATAATCTCCTGCTATCGTTATGTCATGAGCGTTTCAGAAGGAACTGATTGTCCTCGATAGACAGAGATTTTGGAAGGGCACTTAGTACCCATCTTTGTTATTTTTAAGACCTCCTCCCATAAATAAACCAACTTTGTTAGATTGTTCCACATTAACCTCCCTTAATAGACCGATGAAGTGCAGTCAGCTCCACTCGTGCATCTGGCTGTTTGATGGTGTATTTCTGTGAGCCATGCGGCTGCTGATGGGGATCTAGCTCTGCGACAGGCAGACGTTTGGCCACTGACAAGCTAACATTAAGGCAGATTCTCTGGGAGGTTCTGGACCTCGTCCAGTGGGGGGAGTGGATGCCGTCTTTGCCTTGAAATGTCTAGCATAATTATGGTTTGTGAGTTGGACTGGATATCCAATGTCAGTAGCTGAAATGTGTCCATAGCACACACTGACAACTGTCATGTACCATATTGGAAATATCTTTTTATGTAAAGTTCTTGCACGGCCGCTTGTGTTTAGACAACATTTGAAAACTTTTTTCGTTAAATGAAAAAGAACAGTGTTTAGCATTTAGGGAGATTTATTGGCAGAAACTGAGGCTTGATCAACCTCAGCTGGGTCGCCTGATGACGGTGTCTGATGCTCCAAAGACCCGAAACACTCCATGACCTCAGGTTCCTCACTGACCATGTGCCCTAGCTTAGCATCAGAGGAGGTTTCATCACAACTATAAACACCTGAAAATAAGAACCGTTGTGTTTTTGAACGGTACCCAGGTTGAAGGTTGAAGGTTAAGGTTAGGTTAGGTTGAAGGTTAAGTTTTTGTCGGTGTCTTTAGTCGCCTCAAATTTACCACAAATGCGCCAGTACAATGAATATGCTCTCCTCAAAGCCACCAGACTCCAGTCAGAAAACAGTCCTTTTAACTGGCTGATCGTCGAAACACACTCGGTGTTCCCACTGTTCCAACAATCCCCAACTCCGGTTTCAGAGTTTGAAAGAGACACTGAAGTGACAGATATTAAAAAGATATAAACCGTAACATTCTCACTGTTTACTAACCCTGCTGCCGGTCCACAATGACAAAAGAGTCTATCGCCTATTTCTAGCGTGTTTCCTCGTGTTAAAAGAACCTGCATATTTGTGCTAACTTTGGTGGTAAAAGGGTTTAATAAACAGGGATGCCATCACAGCAGTGGAGGTAACGCAAATCAATCTCCGCAGTATGTCGCAAAGGACAAATCCTGGAGCAATTTGGAAAATGTTGGGGAAATAAATAACATTGCTTGAGTTTCTTGCCTGCAGGATTGTTTGAGAATAAACACACACGTGTTTGTTAGCTCTCGTTTTGGGCGTGAGTGATCGGGCCTGCGTGGCGGCGGGGCTGAGGGTGAGGAGCGATTATGTAAGACGCTGTTATGCTTGAGGTGAAGGAATCTGAGGCGAAGCTTGTGGTTGGCAAACTGCAGCCGTCTTGACTGGAAAACACACGCATTTTTTCTCCTCAGCTTGTTTTCATCCCCTCCTTTTTCCATCCTGGTCCCCCGTTACTCATCCTCGTTCCTGTCCGCCACCGTCCTCCTGTTTTTCTTTCACCTCCTTTTCTGTCCCTCTGTAAATTCTTCTGTCTTCTATCTATTACAGTCTGTTGTTTCTTTTTCCTTCACCTCCGCCGGCCTTCAGACTTACTCAATAGCTGTGTCATCTCTTTTCACTTTCCATCTTCCTATTCTCTCCCTTCTGGGGTTTCTTCCTCATTGTCCGTCTGATGTTTTTCTTATTCTGACACGGCGTCTCTCCCAACCCCCCGCGGTGACCTCACGTCCGCTAAAATCTCCTTTCCCACCGTTCTCCTTTTCTTCTTCATCTCCTGATTCATCCTCACAACTAACAACACGACGACCCGAGAGAGTCCAGAATGAGCATAAACAAAGTGAAATGGGTCACGTAAGGGGAACTCATTCTGAGGACGTGCCTTCTGTCCTTCTGTTTCCTCACATTTCCTTTTGTGGTTTCGTACAGAATTTGATTCATGAACGGATTCTTGACGCTGACCAACCATCTTACTCGGAAACCTCAACTGTCGTGTTGATGGAAAACATACCCATACTTTCTCTGTTGACAGTGGTTATATACAGTATTAGATTTCCTTGCTGCAGGTTTAAACCCAAAATGCTGAACTTGTAACACTTAATGAGGAGACTAGGAGATTCGGTTTGAAAGCACTTTTACTAATTCGTTTTTGGAAGACACCTTGAGGCCCCGATGAGACAGAGAGCTTCTTAGCAGCCTGGGCTGGCTTTTTGTAATTGTTTTCAATGAGAGAAGCGTTTTGCATGCTGATTTTACGTTGCTGAGCACCTCGTCCAACGCCCAACACGTTCTCATCCCAACTCTGTGTTGCTCTGGCTCTACCTATCTGGCGTGGAGAGGAGGTCATGTTGCTCTACCTGTTTGGCATCGCGAGGTTGTGTTGCTCTGGCTCTATCTGTTTGGAGTGGAGAGGAGGTCGTGTTACTCTGGCTCTATCTATCTGGAGTGGAGAGGAGGTCATGTTACTCTGGCTCTATCTATCTGGTGTGGAGAGGAGGTCGTGTTACTCTGGCTCTATCTATCTGGTGTGGAGAGGAGGTTGTGTTGCTCTGGCTCTATCAATAACAAATCAAATTGACTTGACTTGACAACTTGTCACATTCTGACGCTTTATCAGACCCCTAGGCGTTCATTTTCGGTCGCAGTAAACATATGCTTAATTATGTGAATTCATCAAAAAACACAAAAACACCTCGTCAGGTTTATGAAAAAACAACATGGTAGTGTTTAAAATGACGTTTGCACAGTGAAAAGGTGACTTGACGTTGTGAATACGAGACATGAACAAACAGAAGACGAATGAACAAAGCTAAATGTCATATTTGCCCGGTTTCACATCAACATTCATCATGATGATTCAACTCTTCTTCCTGTTTGATTATGTCAGATCCTCAAAGTGCTTTCACAACCTCACAGTTATTTGAAGTCGCTGACTTACAAAGAAATACATTTTCTTGTGTTGTTATTTAAAAAGGGTCTGACCTCCTGAACTCTACCGTCCTGACCAGCTGTCTTACCTATAAGTGGAGCCTGTCCCGGGGTGACCTTGTTGGGTTTGAGGATGAACTGGCACTGGGTGTCTGGGGGCAGATTCTGGTCCAGCAGCAGCACCCCTGGACAGTCTGTGGGACTCGTCCCTCCTCCCAGTCCTCCACCACTGCTCCCACCGTCCCGAATGTGGCTCATCTTGATGCTGAAGGGGAACTCGTGGCCTGAATGAGAGGTCAGGGTCCAGAGGTTAGAGGTCATGGCTCTCATACAGTCTGTGCAGTCTGTGTTTCAAGTCAAGGCAAGAAAATATGATCATAATTAGGGCAGAAAATGTGTTCCATTCAGCGGTCTGGAGTTGGGATGTTGGGAATTCAGTGTGAACGACAGAACAAAAGATTATGGTAACAGGATGTCACGGAAATACCACTGACACAAAACTGCTCCGAAACACTCCCAGATGTTGAGTCTGTTGGTGTCCTGCTGATGCAGCGGTAACTTACCGGAATATTCCTCATAAGAGGGATGAGACCGTTCTTTTGTTTTACTTTAATGAATTCATGAAATTGTAAGCATGCATGCAGATATTAAAGAATTACCAGTCTTATTATAGATCTTATCCCACACCGTTGGAGGTGAAGCACCTTTCTAAAGAGTAGACTAGAGGGAAAGGAAGTTAAGGTTTTCCATAAGAATGTCTACGACGGGTGGCTCACCGATGAGAGGGTACGGAGGGTCGTCCTTACTGGAGCTCACCCACAGCCGGTGGTCTTTAACGC
Source organism: Sebastiscus albofasciatus (assembly GCA_916701655.1). NCBI lineage: Eukaryota > Metazoa > Chordata > Actinopteri > Perciformes > Sebastidae > Sebastiscus > Sebastiscus albofasciatus. The sequence continues at coordinate 115,069 of CAKAOI010045566.1, forward strand.
AGCCCTACACAGAGGAAAAGAGAAGCAGGTTTAACATTTATTTTTACATTTCAATTAAATTGTCTGTTTTTTTCCTGTCAAGGTTCCTTCATGAATGTTCGTCTGTGGTGTAAACAAACATTTACAAACTCACCAATATGCCAAACTGCAGCAGAGCCATGCGGATGACATCAGTGGTGCTGTCAGAGTTGCTGACCGCGAGTGTCTTGGCCTGGTGGAGACATTTAGAGAGACATTATGGAAATATCTAGTTGTTTGTGTGTTACATAATGTGGCAGCACGGCCAGAGATGTTATAAATTACCCTCTTTAAGGGACAGACCAAGGCACATCAAATCGTTTTGTGCTGATGGAAGCAATAATATGACAGGAAAGGAAAGAAGAGAATCTTACATATGCACAATTTCCAATATCCTTAGCAAAGATCTTCAGAGGAATGGTCTTGGGGTCGTCCTTCCCTTTTCCATCAATGATCCGACTGTGTGCAGGGAAAACACAAAGCAAAGAGGTCAGTATTCAAATAAAAATAGCATTTGAATATAAGTGCATGTGACCGATCCAGCACTGAGATATGAGGAACTAACATCTTAGTTTCAAAGCATGTATTTATTCACTTATGCTGAGCTGGCTTTTATTTAATCCTTTCTGTTCCCTCCAAATCAAATCTGTCCTGTCCTGGGATTTGATTTGCAAGATGAAATACAAGCTAACATACCAAAACAAACCATAGCAGACAAAGTAGCAGGAGGCCAAAGCCAAACATTTACCTCTTGATGAGTGCCAACCACTTGTCCTTGTGCTCCTCGGAGCTGAAGAGGAGTAAAGAGAGGAGTAAAACACAATCAGAGATGTTAACAGCAACTGTAGATATGTTATGTAACTCCCACCGCAGACTTCGCCCCCCAGCTGTGAGTGGATTCCTTCTGATGCTAGATGTAATGAGTGTGAATGAGTACAGATGTGTCGATGAAGGTGCAAATCTACAGCGCAGGATATATGAATGTGTGTTGTGTGTGGTTATCTACCGCGGTTGGATCGAGGGCCTTCACACGTAAGGTTTTTAAGGATTTTGTGGTTGCGTGTTCAGTTTTTAGTTCCTGTCTGAGTGACTCAGAGAGCCACTTGAGAAAATATGTTTGAATTACTGTCATGCAACGCAAGCAGACTGAATGAAGTTACAAAAGAGGAAATGAAGTTACAGTTAATTGGTCCTGTTTGATCAAATCAAACGACACTTCAGGCGCTCCTCTCTTGATAACGTCTTTATGTTGTGCTGTGTGTGAATGTGTACCTGAAGGAGGCCACACAGTTGCAGGTGGGCCAGCCCATGACGAAGCTCCTCTCCAGGTTGGTGCTGCCCTCACACACCTCGTCCATGCAGCTGGCCGTCCACATCTCGCACACTCGCACCTGGGACTTCACCTTGAAGTGAGTGGGAGACCTGCACAGGACACAGTGTATGTTACATTAAACCAGACCAAAGGGCTTCAGCTAACAAGTAGTTTCATTGTCTAAAGCCCTATTTGCACAGGACTAGTAGCTATTACCAGGGGCCGGTTGCATCAACTAAGATTAAGACTAGTCTTGGCCTTAGACCGGTCTTAGATTGTCAGGTTAGACTAGTCTAATTAATCCTGTTCTGTTGCAGCAGAAATATTAAGAATGACTTAATTTGAGGTATGTTAGCCACTTCTCCCCCTAGATAAGCCTGATGTGATAGCTTTGTTGCTATGGCAACGATCTCTTAAAAGGTCAATTAGCAATAAGTAAGCTAACTAAACTGGGAAAACAAAGTTCGGAAACGTGTATTATTTGGTGGATTATTTCTCTGTTGTATCAATGCTGATGGTCATTGTATTTTACATGGTTGGAAAGCCTGTTTATTTACCTTCACAATGATGTCCAACTTGTAAGGATCATGCATTTCTGAGATGAGCAACACAGCTGATTATGTGGGGAGCGCTCAAGTAAAATTTGCCAAAATGCTCTGCCAATGGTAAACAGTGTATTCTCATAAGGCTGCCAGGAAGCCTGCAATGACTGCCCTTCACCGTCAGGCCTGTTTGCGCTGTTGAAATATGGTAGTTAATTTGCGGTAGAATTTCTACAAAAAATTAGGGACATGGCAATTTTGCACGGGATTAAGATCACAGACGACCTCCGCAATTATTACAAATGACTAGAGGTCTCCAGTTAATACTAGTCCTGTGCAAACAGGGCTTTAGTCTGTAACAGCTAAGAAAATAGTGATAAATGCCCATCACATCTTCCCATCGCCCGACATGACATCTCCAAGTAGTTTGTTTCATCTGACCAACAGTCCAAAACTCAAAGATATTCAACGTACAATGATTAAAAACAGAAGAAGCAGGAAATCATCACATTTGAGAAGATGAAACCACTCAAAATTGAGATTTTGTTTTGCTTCATAAATGACTTAAATGATTAATCAGTTACCAAAATTGTGGTCTAATGAATCAAACAACGTATTTAGGAGAAATCTTTGCAAGAGAGAAACCCCAGCAGGTTTCCGCTGTAAAAGATTGCATAAAAAAACCTGAGAGGGGTTCCACAGGGAACCAACCTGGGTCCTCTACTGTTGCAAACTAACTTTTCATTTTCTTCATTTTTTTTCCATAAAACCTCGAACATATGTCAGTCCTTCAAGAAATGCTTTTTATAGATCAGGATTATTGAAAGATGTCGAGCTATTTTCAGCATTTGTTTTAAGACAGGCACGCTCTGTAGGAGTGTATTTATCCACCGCTACATCTGTGATTATACAGGCACACATGTGGCACACACACACTCTCCCTGCTATTACACAGATATAACGGCACACAAACACACACCAATTAACTTCTTCTCCCTCTCTCTCCTCTCTCAAAAACACACACACATACCAACACACATTCCTCAAACTCAGCCTGTGTTCAACCACAATGTAACGGCCAATTATACTCTCTGTGCCGGAGGGGTCAGCTCCACCCACCGGCTCATGACTCCTATAGGCCCGACCACAGAGCTCCCGCTGTGTCTACGCTGAGGGGTGGGGGTGTGTGTGTACAGTACAGTAAGTAGAAGTACACAGAGCAGAAGTCTCTTTCCGTCTCTACGTGTCTATGTGTTTATATGTGTGCGTTAGTGCATGTACTGTATGTGGACTTCAAAAACATAAATGTGCTCTTTAAGGGTCTATTTTTGAACATGTGTGTGTGGCAGTTAGTGGGTGGGGAGCCCCATACTGTAGGCCCGAGGCAGGCCAGAGAGGCTTTGATCTGAGCCTGGCTTCATATGGATTTAATGGGCTGGGAAATAATTATATAGTGGGGAGAAAATGAGGGAGGGAAGAGTGAAAGAAGTGGGTGAGTTAGAGAGGAGGAGAATTTAGGGAAAGATAGTAGAAGGATGTAACTCCATCCTCTACAAACTGTTTTTGCTATCAGCGTTAATCTGGGCATGCACGGTAGGATTTTAGAAATGTTGCGTAATTCCTACTCCGACTGTACGAGTTTGCGATGTGAAGACGATCGTCAGCCACGACCTGAGCGCTCACACTCGAGCCATTCTGTTCTGTTGCTGTTGACAGTTTTCAATAAAGATTTGTTTGAAAGCTCCGAGGCGGGTAAAGTTTGTTTGCTAGCAGAGGTCAGTGGATGTCACATTGTGCTGCCTTGATCATCTGTGCCATCCTGTCTGCTGAAACGTCTAAAAAAAAAGAGGCGCAAATCGGCTCAACTGTGTGAGAGCCCGCGGACGACATGTCAGAAATTCATCTGACTGTCCGATGTCTGGTCAGGAGGAGTTAATCTGTCCTCGGTCCTCCCTGTACACGCACGGCAAACGACGCAAACGACGCCCGATGAAGCTGAAATTCAGTCCGACTCTAACATGAGTCGTCTGAGTCTAAACTTCGTGCCAGAAACGTGCTGAAACGGTCCAGTGTGTGCCCAGCTTTAGAGAAACAACTAGATGAAATGTTGCTTTTTTGTTTCTCTAATTTGTTTCTTTGTCTATTTTTTTTCCTGTTTACGTCTCCTCGTCTCCGTTTTCCGTCTCACTCACTCGACCACATAAACACACACTCCTTCGTCCTCTCTGTCATTTCACACAGACAGGAGGAAACTTACTTGGCCTTGGCGACGAGCAGCGTGTCGGTGAAGAGGAAGAGGTGTCTCTCCTGCGTCTGCAGGCCCGTCTTCAGCTGCGTTTGGACGTGACCCAGGAACAGGCGGCGTGGACATTCGGCCAGGAAGGCCTGGACCAGGGGACAGGACTCTGGGCTGACCGGCGTCAGGCAGCTTTCCCTGGAGGAAAGACAAAGAGTGACATATACTGTTAGACACGTGGTCGGGATGTGTTTGGAGAACAGGTTTCTAACCACTGGATGTGGTTGGGCTCAAATTCAAGTCAAGTCAGGTCAGTTTTATCTACAAATGTTCCTCAAGGGGCTTTACAGTCTATCATTCAACACACAGAGGGAGAGAAAGACAAGAGGGAGGATGAATCTCCTGGAGGATGAAGATCCAAAACATCTGGAATGAGGCACCGACAGCCAGAAGACAGAGAGAGGTACTATGGTATGTAGGATTTTAATTGTCATGACTGAATATTTAGATGTGGATGAAGTCTTTGAATTCGACGGCCGGCCGTGTTTATTTGAGCCAGAGTATACGGATATTCACATTTCACTGCCCTCGCAGCGTTCTCCCTCAATACTGGACCAGTTTCAGAATTTGTTGTCCCCATTAGTCACTTAGACACACAAACGTGAGAAAATAGGGCTGAAAAATACCAAAGTTCTCCTTAAAGTGAATGTGCAGAACTGTGAAAAAGGAACAAGCCATCAGTGAAGGTGGCATCGTGAGCAAACCAGCTGAAAATGAAGAATCTAATTATTTAGTGGCTGAAGGCCAAAACCAAGAAGCTAAGAATAAATTAACATAGCTTTATTCATTCCAGTGTTTTTATTGTATTAGCACTCGGGGGATTTTCCAGATTCGTGGCATAACGAAGCAGCAGCGAGTATGGAACTGAAAAACATGTTGTGGTGAACCAGACTTGGAAAAAGCTGTGAAAAGGCTCGAATGTCCAAACAGCTTGTTGCAGCGTAATTAAAGTCCCAAAGTGGAATATTGACCGTGTTATTTCCTGTATTTCCTTCACTGATTCCTCACAGTTGGAAACCACACATAACCGAGCATTATCAGTCAAATAAATACTGGCCTTCTGGACCTGCGGTGCGTCGCTTGGCTCCAAACGTAGTATTATTTGCATGTTTTAGAGCTGCACAGAGACGCCTCTGTTAACTGAAACTGACACAAAATGCTGTTTTTCTTTCCTCCATTTTGCACTTTGTAAAGTTTTATAACAATACTTGTTTTGTTTGTTCGTTACTGACAGAAAAATCTGAGTTTTGCTTTAATCAAAATCTTAGTTCCCCTGCTGTCAATATGCCCCGGTGATGGGCCGATGTAAACAGAGGGGAATTTTTTGGAGGAAGAGGAAATAGTTTGAGGGCTCCATCCTTTCCTGTTTACCCTCCAACCACCAGATAAAAGACCTAAATCTCCACTTACACACACACACATACACATTTTCTACCTTTCTGTGTCTCTAAACATCAACACACGCTGCCTGCTCTCTCACGCATGTACACACCCACTTCTTACTATCACATCCTTGATTTCCACGAGGACTCACACACAATGCTGTTGGTGACCTTCAACAAAGCAGCCAGTGGAAGTCCAAGCTCAGATGCTCTCATACTGTACGTAAGTGATGGGTTACGTCATTAATTAACAAAGAACAGACGGCCACGCTGGAGTGCTTCTGCTTCTTTTCCTCTTTGTGTGTCGTCCAGAAATAAGTCCAAAGGGGGCTGAAAGTCAATCAGCAGTGATGAATGAAGTCAATTAGACGTTTGACGCTGGACGGGACGAGTCGGAGCTGAGAGTAAAAACAGGAGGAGGGGATATGGAGGAATATGTCCCATTGTTTTGTATAAAGGACATGACACCACGTTGCTATAACGATTGCAGAATCAACAGTTGCAAAACAATCAGCTATTGTTCCTGGTGGAAAAAAAGACTTTCCATGTGGCATACTGAGAAATGACTTTACCCCCTTTGAACAACATAACTCATAACCCACCCTTCAACTGCTGCACATTAAGCAGCTCTTTCTTTCTTTGTTGGAGAGCTACTAAAACATTTAAATCTTCATTTTTGGTGTCAACTCCTTCAGCATTCTGTGACAAGCTTTGATATCTTTCCCCCTTCCCTTTCTCCAAAGAAGTTCAAAATGAGTCGTCTCCGTCCCTGACATGTGACTCCCCCATTTAAAGCTCAGCGTCTGCTGGATGTCTCAACATGACAGTAACTACTCTTATTATTTCACCCACATCAAGGACCCCAAACATCCTCCTAACATCCCTCTGCAGTGGCATGACATGAAAGCAATACTTCAAAATGACCATTTGTATATCAGTTACTAGAGCTGCATGATTAATCAAAGTTCTATCCAAATCTCAGTATAAGGAAGGTTAAAGGTGAAATGTAAATGTGTCTGCTGTGTACGGAGTTTAATCTCAGAGCAGCAGGAGTCAGGTTTCACACGCGGGACGAGAGAGAGTCGACAGACAAGACGATGGTGGAGGATTTGGTGTCAAAGCAAAAAGCAAAAGCGATAATATTTGGCAATATTTCAGATTTAAACCCGATACTATAAGACAACCATAACGTTAATGAGGTAACTGCCGTGTGGAGGACGGAGCGGTCACAGCCGGTGTGCGCGGCAAAGCGGAGCTGGAAGTCTGAATAGTTTTAAATCCTAATGTTTTAGTGAAGATGCATGTGTTAGTGAAGTAGTGAGCATCCAACTGGATCAGTGACATTTGGATTATACTGCACCGGTTGTGTGAGAGTTTGTAAACGGATGAGTTGACTTCAATTCATCAAGACTTTTCTCTGTTGTTTGATTCTCCGTGGAGGCATGAGAGAAAACAATCCAGGAATCCAAGGTAACACAGGCACATGAGTAATTGATATATAAATGGTCATGTATTCCTTTAATGTCATGCTACTGCAGGAGGACAGCACAGGGGTGAAGGACCACCGCAGAGGGACGTTGGGAGGATTGTCGGGGTCCTTGATTAAGTTGCTGTGGCATTAACGCGGAGCAAAAGTCTTAAAAATTCCCATTGAGTTCATCAACACATCCTTCTCTGTTCCCGTTGTCCGTGCAGATCCGGGAAACGCTGCTGTCAGAAGAGCCCACACTCACACACACTAACACAGACGGACAAACCGTCCTGTAAAGACCCTTTCAGGGCAACATCTTCCGTATTCAGCACACATCCCCCCCTCCTGAATGTAGGATTGACAGCTGAGCCGGCCGCTCTTTGGATCTGACGGACGAGCAGCTAATGGCTCCATTGTGCATCATGTGATGTTGATAAATGGAGCGCTCGGCCCGCCCGCGCAGACATGGCCACCTTTGTTAAAGCACGGCACCGTGCGGGGACAACTGTTGACTTTTTGGATCACAATAAGGAGGCCGGTTTACAATGAAGCACACGACACAGCATACTAATGTACCAGCATGAATAATTAAACAGATTCCTACAGAACATACTGATCTGATCAGCATTAATCACAAAGTAGGGCGCTGACGAGTCTGTTTGATTTATATCCCCAAATCACAGACTTGTCCAAGAAGATTCTCTGTCCTTAGACCCTCAACAAAGAAGCAAAGAGACGAAACTCCAGCGCTTTTTTGACAACAGCCGAAGCGCTGCCACCATTTTGGACTGAAAACGTCTGTGACCATGGATATACACTCACTGGCCACTTTATTAGGTACACCTTGCTAGTACCGGGTGGTCTTCATCTGCTTCAAGGTTGGACGTGTTGTGCGTTCAGAGATGGTATTCTGCATACCTTGGTTGTAACGCAACAGCTGCAACATTCAGGAAAGCTTCCCAAAAGTGAAGCCAAAACATCTGGATCGCCCTCTTTGGTGGCTGGCTGTTAGTTTAAGAGGCGCTTGATTTTATACGCAGCAGCGTTTTCCATGAGCAGAGCATTTTAAACGTCAATATGCCAGTCGATCATGTTCATCTAATTGTGGGAAGCCCAAATTGTGATTACGATTAATATCCGATTAATTGTGCGTCTCTGAGTGAAACCATCCAGATGAAGCAACACAAAGAGACGAAGCGACTCGGCACAGTTCACGTGGACCAACACGTCTGTTGTTGTTGCATCACTGCTTGTGTTTGTGCAGCAAACACACACTGAGAGCTTAAATCATAGAGGCTGCTGGGATGGGACAACCATGACCAACATGCACACACACAGAAGCACCTGTAAATACAACTTTCTCTTTCTCCCTGATTATCTTGTCTTTCTTTGCTTACATGTCCATCATCCTATTAGTGTCTTTCTCCCTCTCTCTCACTCTCCTCTTCATGCTATCGTGTTTCTGTTTAATACCTTAATGCTCCCAAACAGCTTAACCCCATTAGTATACATTTAGTTGAACATTTTACATCCACTGTTACGTCACCTCAGCTGTCCTACGCTCCACCCAGACGGAGCAGACTGAGTCCCTGAGGGCAACAATGACACACACACACTTATATAAGAGTCCATCTGTTCTGCTTTTTTTAAATAACACTGACTCTCTGTGTGTTTGTGTTTGTATCATCAGTTTGTCTGCAGCTGATTTGCTCTCTCTCTGGTAGCAAATAATCTGACTCTAAGGCCACCAACACATCTGGAGTTGTTATAGCATCGATTCAAGAAGAAGTGAATGAACAGAGAGATGCCGGCTGGAGGAGCTCCGTTGTTCCTCATGCAACATGTCACCTCTGACTGGGACGGCGAGTCAGAGTGTGTGTGTGTGTGTAAAAGTGTGTGTCCTGATGAATTTGTGGGAAAGAAAGTGTTTTTGTGTCCCACATTGAACTTGTACGTGTGTGTTTGTGCATCAGCAGCAGTTTGACCTCTTTCTCTCAGATAAAAGCCGTCCAGACAGGCGTCCATTGACGGCTCAGTGTTAGTATGTGTGTCACACAGAGGAAAGAGAAGAATCTGCCCTGGGCTCGTTTAGTACCGGGTTTCAGTACCCATCACTAGTGCTCTTACAAATGGAAAAAGAAATGAATGAATCATGGCTCATTCTTCATCTGAATGTTGTTATTTGAAGCTGGTTTGAATTAATGTGGAGCTATTTACAGAACAACAACTATTTGAGGTTAAAAAGCTGTGAAGACCTGAGAGGGGGAACTGCGATATAGTTCACATTACACGCATAAATTCATGGAGAATCCAAAGAAGATGCCGTCGTCCTGCCCACACCGTGTGAGGTCGACAGGAAAAAGGGAAGAAACACATCAACCAGGTTTTTAAAATCAAATTTCACATCTTTTCCACCGTCTGTCTCCGTCATGTGTCCACCTGACTCTCCGAACCACATCATTTCCATATAGGCAAAACCATAACATCATCCCTGGCTGACACACAATGCTCTCCATATAGCCAGAGGAAACACAGAGGATGAGGTCAGACTAGTGAAACTGTCAGCCGTGATATCCTTAACAGAGCTCATTATTAAAACCAGGAAATGTCTTCTGCATGATGTGTGAGTGAGTGTGTGTGTGCGTGTGTGTGAGTGTGTGTGTGTGTGTGTGTGTGTGTGTGTGTGTGTGTGTGTGTGTGTTAGTTCTCATATGTGTCATTTTGAGGACCCGATGTCCTCAAACAGACAGAAAACTTCTCTTTTTCTAAGAGCTCAAGTTAGAACGCTGGTTTCAGGTTGAGATTAGAGATCAAATAAATACAGAGATATCCACACAGCCATGTTAGAACAAACCAGGGTTATTATAGTCAACTAGAACTGAAACTAAAACAAAAATAAGAAGAGAGAAACTGAAACCAAACTAAAACTAAACTGAAACAATCTCGCCTGGTTAAAAAAGTAATAAAAATAAAATAAAAATGAAAGTAAATTCATTTCAGTTTTATTTCTTTAGCTCTGATATGTTCGGATGGTCTCATACAGCATTCATAGCTATACCTAGGAAAAGTAATGTACTGTAATTCATATATATCCCACAAAATTAACTCAGATGTAATCCACGTAATTGTGAACCAGGAAGTATAAAGAGTGACAAACGCCGCGTAGGGAGGAGATCTCAGTGGATCAAAAAACACCAGACTTTCACCCAGCTGCTGTTGGTGTCCCGTTAGAAACAAGAAGTCAGCGTTGATTAATCTGTCACGTAACTTCCGTACTTAAGTTAACGCCACTTCCAGAGTTATTTTAACCCAAACTAAACCTAACTAAGTCGTTTTGTTGCCTAAACTTAACCAAGTAGTTTCCTGTGAAGACGGAAGTTTATTTTGAAAAGACTGTACACATGTTACGAGCAGAAATTGACCCGTGTTGCTGAACATTTGTTGGAGAACACACTAAAAATGAGGAATAACTATTTCTAAGATATCTAACGACCCCTTGTATGAGGATTTGTGTATGTACGTTGTATGAATACATCTCCACCGAAAACAGGACACTGAATGAATTTCCATCAAATCTCGTCACATTGAACCACAGGAATTGAACAGACTTTTCTTCACATCGGACACTAAAATAGATTAACCAGTAAACATCACAGCCTTTCCTACGCAGTTCTCCAGCCACGTATGTATACAGCTACAAACATCTGAGACATTACAGCTAGCAAAAACAAACTAAAACTAAATATATAAAAACTAAACTTAAACTAGCAAACACAGTCTGACGGAGAGGCTGTCGTAATGTTCGTGTCCCGTTGTGGCGACTCTGTGGCTGTTAGTGAGTGAGAGTGTGAGGTCAGCGCTGTGAGCCAATCATATGTTTTTATGCTTTATGGTGCAGCCACCTTCCTCCCTGCAGTATACATTTCACTGCCTGAGGAGGAGGAGGAGGAGGAGGAGGAGGAGGAGGAGGGGAGCCATACTGCAGCTTTAACACTCTGAGCTGTACTGTACTGTAACGTAGGCCTCGAGGCTCAACGATGACGTTATACCGCTGGATGAGATGCACGTGTGTGAGAAAGGAAAGAAATACAAGCTGTGAAATATATGAAACAGGGCTGCAGTGGTTAGCACCGTCGCCTCACAGCAAGAAGGTCGCAGGTTCTGTGTGGAGTTTGCATGTTCTCCCCGTGTCAGCGTGGGTTCTCTCCAGGTGCTCAGGTTTCCTCCCACAGTCCAAAGACAGGCAGGTTCATTGTTGACTCTAAATGTTCCGTAGGTGTGAATGGTTGTCTGTCTCTACCCAATGTTAGCTACGATGAAAAGGACAAGCGGTTACAGATGATGGATGGAATATATGAAACTCTTGTTATATGTCTATATGCATATTTGCAGCCATCCAGCTGATGCTCCAAACTACAGTCGTGGAATGAAGAAGGTCATCACATAAGAGCTTCTGGAGGCATATTTGGGTGGAACACAAGTAGGTTTATATCAAATGATAAAAAAACAAGTTGAAAATGGAGGAAAAACTCCACAAACCATCAACGTTTGAGAAGCATTTCCCTGTGGAAGTTGTAGCTTTGCCTTGCTAACACAATGCTAACTAGGTCTGTCCTCCACCAAAGAGATTCTCAGTCGACTAACACTCAGAATATTTTGTTGAATAATCGATTAGTGACTCGATTAGTTGATTTAATCAACAGATCTGTAAGTTTCTCCACAAAGAATCACACAAAAGCACCACTTTAAATCTGGTGTTTACCAGAAATGTGCTCAGAAGTCTCTTGGAAATAAGTTCAGCATGAAAAAAAGCATAAAAATCATTAATTGACTGAAGAAATCTTAGTCGACTAAGACCAAAACGACTGATGAGTTGACTAATGGACTAAGAGGAGGCAGCCCTAATGCTAACACAGGGCTGGAGACGAGTTTTTAAACTGTAACCATGTTTAAAGAATGATCCTAACACAGGTTATGTTGTGTTTTTTGACATGGAAACCAGTAATTCTGAATAAAAATCCTCCTGCTTATGTTTTGTAATATTTCCTGGTGCTGTTGGATAAAGAGCACGTTGGAGGTGATGCAGTAATGAGTCCGCCGCTGTACGCCAAGTACTGCTGGCAGACCCCATGTACCCATTAAAACTGCATTAACAGGACTTCAGGGTGTTTTTATACAACAGTTACCAAAACATGGAGATAATCTGAAAAGCTTTTACAAACAAAGAATGAATTCATAACACGAGAAAAAAAAACACAAAGACGGATCAGTAATAATGTTTAAGACTGCCGTGACCTTTAACCTTTACCTACTGGGAGTCACCTGACCACAATCTCTCCCCCGTGAACATCCGGACATTAATGAACACCTCACACACACACTCACTGACATGACTCCCCAGGTGACCCCTACACCTCCTGGTGAGAGGTCAAAGGTTAGGGGTGACAGCTGAGAGCGGCTCCATACCTCCTCTAGACTTGTGTCAGACTAAATGACCTTCACTCAATAGTTCCGTCTGTCTCGCCCCGTCCTCTGTGTCTACTACTGACTGAATGTGTGAGTTGTCTTTCTCACTTTATACAGCCTCCGGAGCACTGATGACCCATTTAACACTGTTTCCCTCAGCTCGGGTCTAAATGGTTCAGTTTCACAGTTGAGTACTGCAGCCTGATCTCGCTCTGCAAACACTAAGAGCTGCCACCATCACCATCACCATCACCATCACCATCACCATCACCATCATCATCACCATCACCATCACCATCATCATCACCATCACACGTTATAAACATGTCAGCTTCATCACCAGCCTCATTAGAGAAAGTACGATGGGATAAGAAACCGAGATTTTAACGCCTAAAAGTGCGTTCTGACAGGGCTTTCTCTCCTTTACGGGATCCTGATGCACTTCATTTTGTCCATTCTTGATTTAACTTCAAGCTGTTTGTCTCAAAGATTGAAAGATGCATCATTTTCCTCTAAAATCACCCCAAAAGATCTGGCACCAGTAAAGATATAAGAGACAAAGCTTCCAGTACATAAACTCTGTCCCCGGGGGGGTTTGTAATGGCTTGTTTCCGACGCTGTTAAAGGAAGAGGAAGGGATTCGTGCGATATGAGGGTGATGAAAAAGCCTGATAGCTCCGGGAGAAGTAAGCATTTAAACCCGCTCTGAGCCATGAATGAGTCAGGAGGAGGGAGGCCAGCCTCGTAGTTCGGCTGTTTGAGATGAATTTAAAGCAATGTGGGAGAGAAATATCTGAATTAGGGCTCTCCATCCCAGCTCCTCAAAGTCCAAGGGGACGTATTTAAAAGTCTTGATTCGTCCAAAACCCAAAGAAATTCACTTTAATATGATATAAAACAAAGAAAAGCAGGAAATCTCCATATTTGAGAGGCTGAAAACAGCATTTTCTGCTATTTTTGCATGAAAAATTAACAATTAATCGGTTATCAAAATAGTTATTAATAAAGGCTGAATAATGAGCCATGATCAAATATTATTAAGTCATCGCAATTGCAAATGAAAGTTATTAATGAAGGTTTCTTTTAACAGTCTATAGACAGACGCAGCAGCGTTGTGCTCCTCTTACCGGTGACTCTGGTCTGCTGCATTTTATCATTATTGTATTATACTCACATTGTTTATATGTTAGTACTTATATAAGCTCAGATACTGCACTTTTTATCCCTGACATTTATGCTAATCGTTTATCTCATTCATGCTTTATTTACTGCTTGTAAATATGCGTGACATCTTTTAATACAATGCACCGTTTGAGGTTGACGCAACAGCAACTTGGCTATGCTTGCATAATGACAATAAAGTTCTTCTTCTGTAAAGTCTGCATGTGTAAAGAATAATACGTTGATAGTAGATGGATATTGGTGCAGACGTTAAGTGCTACTAAAAGGACTAAACAAGCATCATACCGGAGGAGGATATCTATATTAATAAAGCCATCGGTCACAGCTTTCTAAAGTATTCCTTATTAATGAGATGTAGCAGAAGTTTATAGGACGAAACTAGAAGAAACAGTAAAGTAGAGGTACAACTATGACTGTGCAGCAGCTCCATCTGTTACAGCCTCTACTGAGAGAGGTCGCTGCTCCACTGAGGAACTGCAGTGACGTCAGCAGCTGGTTCTAGTGGAAGCAGGTCGTGTGTGTTGGTCCTACCTGGATGTGCTTCTGGATCTGGTGAGTGCTTTGCTGATGACCAGCGAGGGAGCTGACTGTCGTCTCTGGGCCAACGTCTTCATCTTCTACACAGAGAGAGAGAGGAGGAAGAGGAGGAGGATGATGAGGGTGAGTGGAGGTGATGGTCTGCAATATTCATTTTTAGGTTTGCATCTCATGATGAACAACAAATAAAGCACACATTCAGCACTGTGGTTGTCTCTGGGCAACACAGGAAACCTATAAGGGAAACAGGCTAAACTCCAGTGTGAGACTTTAAGAGAGAGAGAGAGAGAGAGAGAGAGAGGAGGATGTTGGCTGAAAGAAAAGGAGAAGTGACAGCAGTAAAGAAGGAAAAGAGGAAGTGGTTAAAGATAAATGTCAGAGGGACATGGAGAAGGAGAAATATGCAGTCTGGCAGTTGCACAATGTTTATGATCGCTCTGATAAGCTCACTGTAACATGATGAATTGGACGCTGCCTCACAGAAGTATGACTGGCATCCCAGCAGCCACCGCAGCTATTTCAATTAAACCTAATCTATTTACAACATACCAGAACCACGTGAGCCCTGAACGCACACTGCAGCCATTATATCTGGAGGAGGAACGTCAAACTTAGCGACAGAAATGAAAGAAGACGGTACTTATGGGTAATATTCCTCTCCTCTAGAAGTGTTGAAGGACTCGTGTTAGTCGTACGGGCCAGAGATACTACAGAGCAGCATGATACATAACACCAAGTGCATCATGGGAGGAAAGAGATGCATCTACTTTACATTTCTCCAAATGTGCTGTTGAGCTGTTGAAAACTATTGCATTACATTTTGGGTCAGTTTAATTGGCTTTACGGTTAGTGGAAAATATTACAGTTGAGATTAGGGTAAAGTTTTCATTGGTTTCATGTCAGAAATAAACCCAGTTCAGTCTGCAGAGTCAGCAGTTTCCATCAGTAATGGGCTTCTGTTTCACAGACTAGGGCTGTCCATCGATTCAAATAGTTAATCATGATTAATCACACATTTTTTTATCTGCTCTAAATGAACCTTAAAGGGAGATTTGTCAAGTATTTAATCCTCTTATCAACATGGGAGTGGACAAATATGCTGCTTTATGCAAAATGTATGTATATATTTATTATTGTAAATCAATTAACAACACAAAACAATGACAGATATTGATCCAGAAACCCTCACAGGTACTGCTTTTAGCATAAAACAATATGCTCCAATCATAACATGGAAAACTGCAGCCCAACAGGCAACAACAGCTGTCAGTGTGTCAGTGTGCTGACTTGACTATGACTTGCCCCAAACTGCATGTGATTATCATAAAGTGGGCATGTCTG
>CAKAOI010045567.1:6273-41517 GCA_916701655.1 Sebastiscus albofasciatus
ATTCACTAGATATTCTCAGAGCTAAACTAACTCTTCTGCAGTGTGGAGTGAGCGCGCGTTCACGTCTAGAGGTGGAGCGAGACAGCGAGGATGCGCGCGCAGTCTGAGTGAAGGAGAGCAGGCAGCGGAGACGAGGCTCCGGCCACACGCGAGCGTGCATATGCGAACGCGCATGTGTGGCGACCCGCTACATTTATACACTTAAAAAGTTACAAACAGTCCCTTTAAAAGGATAACTTTTTTGTGTTTAACATTTTGTTACTTCCACTCTTGAAGCCACTTTCTTTAAATGATAAATGGCAATTTTGTGTTGTGAATTGATGGATGATGAATGTAAGACGGGGAAAATTCTGTTTTTTATCATATCATGACTATATTATCTAACATCTGTGAATGTATCTACGGATTGAGAATGTGTAACAGGTCCTGTATGTAACCTGGTTCTCTGTGGAATGTCAACAGAAAATAACGGGGGTGTCACAATACCTGTGCTGAAATTGACAGTTTTGTTGTTGTTGTTGTTGTTGATGTCCAAACAATACAGGACATATCCTTGGATGAAAGCAGTCTGCTCTCCTAAAGATATCTGGTCCCAGGATACCTCAAAATCTGAATCCTGCTGTTTCCCCTTCAATGATTTAAACAGGCCGTCTTGTATTTCTGACAAAGACAACATGGGTGAAACATTTTATCGTGCTGAAACATTTATTAAGCAAACAGTCCTCCACAGAAAAGACAAACAATTCAATCTTACTTTCCTCCCTGACATAGCCCTCTCTTATTTCTAGTAGCACTGGAGCTCCTTGGGTGCAGGCATATATGGACAACGAGTATCTCAGTCCGTTTTTGAAGGTTTCTGAGGTGAAGAAATAACAGGACAGATGTATTGTAACATAAGGACATTTTACAATAGATAACCGTTTTGTGGGCAAAGAATAAGACTTACTTGAAAATATATTGGCTTTAGTGTCATTGGGAGGCACTTTCAGCCACTCCACAATGCACTGCTCTGGGTGACCAGTGGGACGCCAGTCCACGATGTAGCCACAGCTGGCTGTAGGGCTGGAAGACCAGGACAGGTTGAAGCCACCGTTGCTGCCAGTGATCCAAGAAGTGTTCACTCTGGCTCTGTCTGAAAATGAAGACTCTTTGAAAGTTAGATTTGACATAAACATATAGCTGTATGAATAATAATAAGACCTATACTGAGCTACCTGCTATTATAATACTTCCATGCCTCATCCTGAGCTTCCATTTAGGATAGAGTTACTCTATTGGGGCTTTTATTTTGAAACACACCCCCCACCCCAAAAAAACCAGCCTCCTTCTGAGTTCCCCCTTAAGGGCGTTTTTCATTTCACCTAGAAGTTGTATTTTTGTTGTCTAAACTTAAAGAAGTTGTAGTTTTATTGCGTAAACCTAAATATGTTGTAGTTTTGTTTCCTAAACTTAAAGAAGTTGTAGTTTTGTTTCCTAAACTTAAAGAAGTTGTAGTTTTGTTTCCTAAACTTAAAGAAGTTGTAGTTTTGTTTCCTAAACCTTAAGAAGTTGTAGTTTTGTTTCCTAAACCTTAAGAAGTTGTAGTTTTGTTGCCTAAACCTAATGAAGTTGTAGTTTTGTTGCCTAAACCTAATGAAGTTGTAGTTTCGTTGCCTTAACAGGAAGTTGTATTTTTGTTGCCTAAACCTAAAAAAGTTGTAGTTTTGTTGCCTAAACCTAAAAAAGTTGTAGTTTTGTTTCGTAAACCTAAAAAGGTTGTAGTTTTGTTGCCTAAACCTAAAGAAGCCTTTCTGTTTGTGTTCAAAATGTGACGTTTCATGAAGTTTCACTTTCACTTTTACAGCATAGTAGGCCCCTATTGACCCACATCTATGGTGCTTATAGCGACTGATAACGCCTATTTAATAGCCTGATAACAGTCAAATTGGGTGATTGAAAGTGAAACTCATCTTTGCTGTCTTCAAAGCCGTTGACAAAAACAGTACAGATAAGTTTCACTTTCAGTTCAGTTGAATGAGTCAGCATTCACACAATAAGAATAAACCCGTCAGATTATAGTGACCTTTCAACCTTGTTTCTAGCAGGCTTAACGCAGGTTTAAATTCTTCCTTAACTGTAATATGTGTTAGCTTCATACCTGGATTGAGACTGGGGATGGTGATGTTTGATGGGGGTGAGCTGCCGTTTATATTCCTGGCTGTAACTGTGATGATATACTCTTCAGTGGGGTCCAGATTGAGAGCATAACTGTGGTTGTTGTTCCCAACAACCACTTTGGCACTATTTTGTCGTTCTCTCTCTGTGGTCTTTGTCCAGGTCACTTCATAGTCTTCGATGTGTCCATGACTCTGGTTGTCCAGAGGCACCTGCAGAGAGGTAGTTTCACATGCTAGACCTATCTCCACAGCGCTGTGATAGCGCTATAGAAAGGTCTGGCTCCACACATTATCGTTCTGCTATACAGGAAAAAAACACACTCTGGCTTGTTTGTATTTCTTTAAAGGTCCCATATCATTCTCATCTTCAGGTTCATACTTGTATTTTGGGTTTCTACTAGAACATGTTTACATGCTTTAATGTTCAAACAACACATTATTTTTCTCATACTGTCTGTCTGAATATACCTGTATTCACTCTCGATCACAAAACGCTCCGTTTTAGTACATTTCAACGGAATGGCAACAGAATTGCGTTGCTAGGAAACAGCTTTGGGTCCATGTTTACTTCCTGTCAGCTGATGTCATTCACATACACTGCAACAGGAAATAAACTGGGACACATTTAGAATGTTCACGTTTAAAACTGTTGAAATTGTCTAAATTTGTAGATTTGTGACATCACAAATGTACAGAAATCCTGACAGCTTGTTTCAAACGCACAGTTTCTGAATACGGGCTGTGTGCATTTCTCCGTATATTGAGCATTTTGATACTTTCACAGTATTTATATAGCATTTAAACCTGCTTTATAATATAAAGACATGAAAATTTCACTTTTTACAATATGGGACCTTTAAACCAATCGCAGTTGTCTTGGGTGGCGCTAAGCACACGGTGCAGCGACGGTGCCCTTGCAAAATAGGTAGCACAGATCAGCACGAGTTTTGAAGTGAGGGGGGCCAGCTTTGGATGACATAATACAATGTTTCCCCCAGGAGTTTGAAAGACTGTGGAGTGGTGCTCCCCCAGAAGAAAATTTGGAACATATTAAAGTTAAATGCATCAATCTGGAGCACTTTGAGAGCAAAATGAAGAGGCTGATGAAGAACTTGGTGCTCTAGTGAACAATTATAAAGGTTGTATGGTTACAAATGCTGATGGCAAAACGTCACACAGCATAAGCATGGTAAACGAGACGGGGTGCCAACATCGCCACAGCTCCCTCGCACTGAGGACAGTCCGCCTCGGTTGACATCCCGTCTCTCCCCCACAGGGATTTTGGTCCAAATGCTCTGCAGCACTTTTCCCGAAGGTCAAAGGTAAAACATTATAGTGGTTCACCTGATTAACTAAGGAGTTAAAGGACAAGTGTCCTGCTGAAGGAGGGTAAGAGAGCTTTTTCACAATCTGGCAACCAAAAATGTGTTCTTATTAACGGCTTATAACTGATCTATTAAGAATTAGTGAATGATTAAGCCTCTAATTACAAGTTATAAAGATTAAGCCCAATCGTCTGACTTACTTTCCAGATGATTTCAATCTGGTTGTCCTTCATCTGCATCCACACATCAAGAGCATCTGGAACTGTGGGACAAATAGACAATCAGTGACCAGAACATGGAAACAGCATCTGTTAAATTGCCATTATGGGTTATTAAAAGTTTCCAAATTTTTCCTTTTTTTTTTTTTTTTAATTACTTACCATCACCCTTTGTGTGTAAGTTGACAGTTGTGCTCCAGTCACTCCAGTTCCAGAAATGATGCGTTGTTCCACATCGTACTGTCACACTATAATTCCAATTTGGTATCAGGTCATTCAAAACTACAAAATTAAGACCAACGCCAAAGCTTTCTTGTCTTCTCTGGGAACACAATATGGGAAAGAATGATGATGATGTTAGTGCAGTTCAGAGAAGGATCCTACCAACCGCCCTAACCCTCCTTTGTAACTATGTCAGTTGTTGGGCTCATTGCAATTATTCATATGCAAGTTGTAGTTTTGTTGCCTAAACCAAAAGAAGTGTGGTTTTGTTGCCTAAACCTAAATAAGTTGTAGTTTTGTTGCCTAAACCTAAAGAAATTGTAGTTTTCTTGCCTAAACCTAAAGAAGTTGTAGTTTTGTTTCCTGAACCTAAAGAAGTTGTAGTTTTGTTGCCTAAACCTAAAGAAGTTGTAGTTTTCTTGCCTAAACCAGAAGTTGTAGTTTTATTGCCTAAACCTAAAGAAGTTGTAGTTTTCTTGCCTAAACCTAAAGAAGTTGTAGTTTTGTTGCCTAAACCTAAAGAAGTTGTAGTTTTCTTGCCTAAACCAGAAGTTGTAGTTTTGTTTCTTGAACCTAAAGAAGTTGTAGTTTTCTTGCCTAAACCTAAAGAAGTTGAAGTTTTCTTGCCTAAACCTAAAGAAGCCTTTCTGTTTGTGTTGAAAACATGGCGTTTCATTCAGTTTTACATGTTACATGTTGCTTTTAAGTTTCATTTTCACTTTTACAACGCAAAAAAATGAAATTTTCATACGTTTTCATCTCTAGATCCTACTTTAAAAACCTTGCTAATGTCTCACCTCTCTGGTAATTTCACTGGAGATGTTGTAGAGAATGTTTACTTGGCATGTTATACTGAGATTATTGTACTGTGGCACCGTCCACCGCCACTCCAGGCTGACATTTCTGGCATTCACAGTTGAAGCTGTGACTTGTGGAGGGAGCATGTGCACTGAAACAAAAGACAAACAACAATCAGCTGAACTTAATGATTAAAACGAGATGTCAATAACCAAAACAAAACCCCACCAAATAACACCATATTTTTGTAAAGGTATACAGTACCTCTTTTAGTCAGGTCTGCAGTGTCTAAAAGCTCCACCTTCCCAAACACATTCTTTGCTGTGAAAGTCCATCTTTTCTCACCAACATCTACTTGCACTTGTTGAGAGCATCTCAAATCCCCCATCTTTTTACATGAACTGAAATACAAAATGCCAAAAGAGTCTAACTTTTCATTCAATGCAAATAAAATGCTTGAGTCCATCCCACAATATAAACATACAGGCAACCAGGACTACACCTCAAATATGGAAGCAAACAAAGGCCTTGGATTCTGAATTTGTAAGCAACTGAGCGACTAATTCCATTAGTTATACCCGTACTTATACTCGTAGCTATTTCATCACTAAAATTCACTTATGAAAAATGTTTGAGGCGAGAAATCAACTGTGTCGATTTTGAATATTGACAGTTTTACAATATTAGATGGCGAATCGAACATTTGCTCTGACTTTTTCGGCCCTCCAAACGAACTCAGAGCGAGTAGTCAGCATTTTTTTCGAATAATATGTGAACACTTCAAAAGAACTCAGACCCTCTGAAACAAGGAGGTGGTCTGAGTACGGTTCGCTTCAAGTCTGCGTTGCGGTTCGCTTAACCTGTACGTTGTGAACACAAAGCGCTCCAGGTTCGTTTTAGGGATGTCCCGAGAACCAGTACTTCGGTACCAAGTCGATGCAAAAATTCTGAAGACGTGATGGTACTCGTTTTTCTACAGTACCGTGGGTACCGTATGTACCCTCGAGGCTCGAGACTAATGGCGTCCCGTCGTCCCGGGGACGAAAGAAAATGTGTTTGGATTTTGGTGAGAAACTTGAATAATGTTTGAAGGAGATGTTTTTACAGTTTTAGAGACACTATGCATGTCCATGTTACGACCACCGCTTGAGGACAGAGGAACCTGCCTTTCTGTCTGTATCAGTCCTGCTCCCAAATGCTCGTTATGATTGTAATAAATGACGAAAAAACACATTAATAATTGCATTGATTGCACAGACAGGACATCCTAAAACATCCTAAAAACATCGTAAACCATCGTAAAACGGCGGTGGCAGCAACTTGATGAAAGCGCTGCACTTTCCATATACACCACTCAGATGTTTATGGGCTTAATGAATTTATTTCATTAGGACTATGTGGGTCTGAGCTCCAGAGAAACTATAGTGTGAACAGAAAGAGGACTGAGGCTCCATCAGAGCTGAAGTGGACCAGAAAGAGAACTGAATCCTGGACAATGTGAATGAGTCCCTTTTCGGTTGGTCCACTTTAAGAGGACTGAGTTTGGTTCGTTTAAAAAAAGGACTATATGTGAAAAAACCCCTAAGATTCAAACCCTTACCCTTGTTTGCTTCCATACTCATCCGGTTTATTTTTAATATACCTTTCAAGCAGCTGATAACTTATGTTGTTATTCGACTTTGTTTTCCTTCCTTCTGTCCAGTAACATTCGACTGACTTCAGATCTCGAGTTTCACACTTAAGGTTGCTGTAATCAGGTGGATCTAAGTGATGGCAAGCATATATATATATATATATATATATATATATAAAAACAGCCAGCGTTTATTAACAAGACATATTTAAGAGTCCAAAATCCCAAAATTCAGGACATTACTAAATCATACTTACAGCCAACAAAAGCAAGAGTCCCATAATTGTTGTCTCTTGTTTTACAAATTACATTAATGGAACTATATCTTGGTAACTGGTCCAGGAGGACGGTCAAGGCGTGTGTCTGATTGCTGATCGTGGTAGCGTTCATTTTAGCTCTACTATACTCAGACAGAAACATTTCTTCAAAAACTTCTTCCGCAGGCAGAACGCAGCAGAAGGTGACTGTACTGCCACTCATGAACGCTCTGTCCTTTGGAAAAACCTCTCTTTTTTTTGAGGTATTCATCCCTGCAAAAGCATAATAATAGGACATAATAAGCATCTGAAGGAGTGCCATGTCTGTCAAATACGTAATAATGTTAGCTTTTATGTTTTTGATGATCAAAACATGGAGATACATGAGCTGAATATTTACCAGGAAGAGTTTGTTCTTGTTTCCATGGGCTTTTATGGTTTTTGTGTTGGGAACGGAGCCTGACCGAATGGGAAGCGCACTCCAACGGCAAATAGGACGTCCAGTTCCAGGAGTGAGTAGATCCTATCTGGTCAGGCATCACAGCAACTTCCTCCTAAATCATTTTCATAACCAAATTAAGCAGTGTGTTCATTTGGCTACTCCAGGGGCCTGTATTACGAAGCAGGATTTAGGGTTAGCGAGGTAACTTCAGGGTTTTCAGTCCTACTATGGAGGTTCACTTCTTATCGGGGTAAATCGCCATGGTAACCTATGTTGAACAGCTACAACCTGCTCCGGAGCAGGTTAGGTTCCAGATAAGAGACGTATAAAAGCACCGCCTACTGACCAATCGGAGCTCGGTGCGCAGATCGTATGATAATATTACACAAATACGAAGAAGTTACAGTCATAATCCAGGCTGAAAGCGACACAGTTTAAACTGAAAAATGCAGGAAGGACAGATGGATTTATGCTGTGGGTGCTTACCGCTTTGAATTATGTTTTTATATGAATTTTTTTACTTGTACTCAAGTCCGTTTCACACCATCAGTCGGGGACGCAGCTGAAAGAAGGCTGAAATAGTCATACACGCTGTTTCATTACTTAAGGGTGTAATGAAGTGTAATCTAATCATCCATTATATTCTGAAAGATTTTTATAATATCTTCCATATCTAGACGACTACATCTGACTTTTGAGTATTCTGTTAAATTAATAAATCTGTTAATTTACGCATTCACACATAGTCAAATTTTTTCTTTTGCCAGCTGTCCTTCCTGCATTTGGCAGCTTCAACTGTGTTACTTTTAGTCCAGATTATGTGTGTTTGAATTCTTCGTATTTGTTTAATATTATAGTTTGTAAAATGTGCTGCTCTGCTGACAGTAGACCTGTCCATGTTTGTGATTGGTCACATGCTGCAAACGCCGCCCCTTTCATAGCCAGATTGAGAAACCCTGAGTTGATTCTTTTCCCTAGTTGATAACCAGCGTCGTAGGACCGCTTGGCGTGATCTCGTTTGTTTGGGTTAGTTCAGCCAGATAACGAGAAGATACCGTGCGGGTATGCTGAACTCGCTTCGTAGTACAGGCTCCAGAAACTGATAATATTGTTATATGAAGTCAACAACGTTGGTGTGAATACAAATTAAGTCTTACATAATGTTTTTTCTTGTCGGCTATGAGAACCATCAGCTCATAGATCAGCACATCCTGTACTGCAGAGCATGACGGCTCATCTTGCCATGTTATCAGGAGCATCTGGCCAGAACTGGTAAGTGTCAGATTCTGAGGATCACAATGCAAGTCACCTGAGGGAAAAAAGATTACAGTACATTTTAATGGACTATCCTCATCAGGACTGGCTTCATACTAATCTAACCATGCTTGTTTAGTCTTTATTTAGCCTTAATTCCATCATCTGTAACTTGCAGACACGGTGTGTCCCCAGTTTGTTTGTGTTTGGTAGTAAGTTTTGTTACAGTCTATATACAACTTTTTGGTTAAATTAAAACACGGACGCAGCATTGTTAAGTTTAGTTATTGTTTTATTGGCTTAGTTCTGCATTTTAGTGAGGTTACATGCCGTGCCGAGGTTGGCATATCGAGGCTTGTATCGTCTTACACCGCAGCCGAAATACAGTTGAGAACTTATTATTCCTGAATAAAAAGGAAAAAATGTCTCCCATCTATCATTTTCCTTTAGTTACACAAGCACATTCACTGCCCTCTGCCCGGTTAAACCACTGCCACACATCTGGAATATATCTGCCTGTTTCACACTATTTGCCTCGTGAAAACGAAACCCTTTTGAGAACCAATTTCCTGGATCTTCATCTCACCATCACTGTTGTTAAGTTTAGTCATTGTTTACTGGCTTAGTGAAGTTAATCATTTTTCCTTCTCTCCTACTCACCACCATGTGCTCCACAGACCAAAGGAGGAGGCACCCAACCACTTCCTGCATTTAGGCACTGAGTGACATCATCAGTGGTGTCAAATTTAGGTTGGTAATATGTATTGTGGTCAGTTTAACAATGGTTGCAAACGTATGGTATGTCGGGATATGTGTGAACGTGTTTTGGTACTAATTTAGTGGGAATAAACTACTTCATTAGTCATCTCTTTTCAGAGAAGGTTCTCTGGGTTTCCTGTGAAACTTGATTTGTTTTGTCCATTTATTCTGAATAATGTCCAATGAATAATGTGGTTTTTGAAGCTTTGAATGTCCGTCGTCATATTTTATGACATTATCACCTTAATATTATTTAGAAAAATATTATTTTGTATTATTGTGGTTGTTAAGGAATAGTTGTTTCAGGTTGAAGGCAGATAACGGCCGGCCTGTTTTCTTATCTCCCCCACCTCCCAAGGTTGGGAATCGCTCACACAGCACACGCAGACATGCGAGCAACAACATCTTCACTCTCTGACTCTGTGGCAGAAACCCTCATCCACGCTTTCGTCACCTCCCAAACTCAGCTGCCAGGGTTCTCACCCGCATCAAGCCCTGGCAGCACATCACCCCCACCCTCATCCACCTCCACTGGCTCCCGGTCAAGTCCCGCATCACCTACAAAATCCTCCTCCTCACCTACAAATCCCTCAATGCCCTGGCTCCTCAGTATTTATCTGACCTCCTCCACCCATACACACAGCCCCGGAACCTCATATCCTCAGGCACGGGTCAGCTCTCCATCTCCATCTCTCACACAAAAATGAGAACGTTTGGGGACAGAGCTTTCAGTGTGACAGCCCCCATCCTCTGGAACTCTCTCTCCCCATAGAGCTCCGCAACGCACCGTCTCTGGACAGCTTCAAGAGACTTCTCAAAACCCACCTCTTCACCAAGGCCTATGGCCCTTAGCTACTGTTAAGTTCCATTTGTTGTGTTTATTTATGTCTATGTTAAAGCGTCCTTGGGTTTCTTGAAAGGCGCTATATAAATCCAAGATTCTTATTATTATTATTATTATTCACTCGCACATAAATTAAAGCATTTTACGCCAGACGCACATTCTCAGTTGTTTCTGTCTCACTGATATCTAAGGAATGTGTTGTTTTGTAGAGAAAGACCATATTTGGGTTATCCTGCCTGTGCACATTGAGGAGGTTAAAAAATCCCCTCTGACCAGCTGTGGGAACTGAGTTAGCAGTACATGGGAACTTGTCTCTACTTGTGTTGCTGACTCTATTCTCCTTGAATTCCACTTCTTCAGTCTCTAAATAATTGCTCTCAGAGATTTCCTCCACAGTTGGTTACATAAATGTAATTCATGGTGCTGGTAAATTGCAGCTAGACCCCCATTAGGGGGAGCAAACAGCTTTTTGACCGCAGTGAAAATGTTGTTTTTGAAAAGGCTAAATGCCAACAAATGTATGAAAATATAATACATCTTGTGAATTTTGGAAATTATTACATTTATCTTCGCTCAATACATTTTCTTGTGACACCATTACACATAATCAGGGAAGGAGTTCAAATATGCCCTAACTGTATCCCATAATCCCTCTAGGCCCCGATCAAGATGCCGGATGTGGCGGCAGCTTTTTCCATCCCTACCAAATCTATAAACTCTTCCAACCGCCAGGGGCCCATTCCAGAAATCCAGCTGAGAAAGGTGGGGCTTAAAGTGGCAGTAGGCAGTATGTTTGGCATCATTGGGCAAAAATCCCATAATAACCTTTCAGCATATTGTGATTCAAGTGTTCTGAGAGATAACTAGACTTCTGCACCTCCTCATGGCTCTGTTTTCAGGCATTAAAAAATCTAGCCCGTGACGGGAGACTTTGACCAATCACAGGTCATTTCATTGAGAGAGCGTTCCTATTGGCTGTGCTCCGGTCATGTGACCAGAACTTGCCGTTCCTTTACCAGATTTTACAATGGCGGCGGCGGCAGCGGCGGCATCACAAACTTTCTCATTTCACAGCTAAATAGTACACTACAAGATGATTCTGAAAACATTTGAGGAGAGAAATAGGCATTAATGTAACAGAATATTGATTCATATTAGATCAGCGCTGCCTAGTTTGACCGTTTGGTCGGAGTTCGCGAGTTCAGCTCTTACTGCTTGTTTTACTTTCTGTGAAATCTTGCAGATGCCGTTAGGAGCACCGGAGGACACAGAGGCACATTATTTTTTTCAGGTTCCCTGTTTCATCTACTACTGTCACGATATAAAAATAACTTTTTTTTAAATCACATTTGCTCCAATCTCGCCTACTTCAGCTTTAAAGACCAAAACCCGACTTGAATGAACCTAACGAATCAGTCTGGGCAAAAGTGGTTCCTTAAAAGTCAATTTAAGTTCACGCAATCAGACTAATTCCAGTCAGGTTCAAGTAGCCAAGATAACTGAGTGACGCACACTATTCTTAAGCAGATCGAAGCTATATGAGCACTTAAATCCAACAAGATGCAAGTGGAACTGCCATAATCAATACGATGGGCTTTCGCTTTTTTTTTCCCACCATATAATTCTAGTCTCCTCCCACAACAGGCAGATTCAACTTGAAATAAAATAATAAAATGCGTTTTTTGATTTAAGCTGAGTTAGTCTATGATTGCACCAATTTACCCAACACTGCATGCAAATTAAGCAGTCTTAAATATACTATATCTTCTCATATTGTATGTCAGCACAAGTTAGGAAAACATCTGAAATAAGCACAGTTAGAACGCAAAACTGTTTCATCAAATCTAATTATTATTACAGTAAATAGGCTGCATATGCACTTATAATCTACAGTAAATGTAAACAAGTATAGAGGCCATTGTCTTCTTTCAAAATCCAATGTAATATGCATTATGACAACATTCTTATTCTATCAATACAGTATAGTATCAGCTGTAAAGAGTATAATAAAGAATACCTGCAGCCTATTAGAAGTTAAAGGATGACACTCACCATTTTCTTGGCTGTTTCCATCTTGTGTGCTCTTGCTGAAAAGTGAGACCAGTAACAACCATGTAATCATCATAATCCCCTGTTTATAATGACTGCTTGTGGTCAATAGTTGTTATTCCTTTGAGGTGATCTTCCTTACGGAGTCCTTGTGGATTTCCTCATAGAAAAGACATCGACTAATTACACTTGATACCTGTGGAAATAATCAGTTTGTTCAGTGTCAGAATAATATCAATAAAGAGCATATTTCCCTAGGATGAATAAAAGAAAATACTTACATGAGGAAGTCTGACTGCTTGTTACAGAGCTTACATAAGAGTGAATTTAATCAGACGGTTATAAGGACCTAGAGTCAAACAAAAAAAAAGACGCAGTGTCAAGTTACTCGCGGAAGCAACACTCCCCTTCAAAAGAAGCCAATGATAAATGCTTTAGAAATCCATTTGCTGTTTGAGCTCATGATGGTGAAATCCATGTGGATTTCAATTCAGAGGAAGTAGAGAGGCTGCTTTCTGGTAATTGTGAGTCACAGTGGCTAGAGCAGACATGCAAACATGCACTCAGAATGTTTTGATTCTTGGAAATAACTTTATAAAAAAACTAGTTTCATTTCTCAGTGTGGCGTGCCCTCATCAAGACAGTAAGAAACCAGCCCACTTAACCCTCTGAGACCCACAATAGACCCGTTTTTTTGTCTTTAGGGGGAGATAGCAGGTCAGCAGTAGATGTCACATAGAAGTGGTGTACATCATCTGAAAGCTGGGAACCTGAAGATTAATTTGAGATGCAGCTCAGCACTGTGTGTCAAGTTGTTCTAGTCATAAATCTGTAATAAACATGAATTAATTGGTGCTAAACTTAACCATTTTCTTTTTACCACTTGAGAATTGATAAAAATGATCAATAATCCCTCCAAAATGCCACATTAAGACACCAAGACCTTGAGGAACACCATAGAAAAAGCCATGCTGTGATTTAGTATCAAATAAACTTGTGACATTTGGAGATTTCTGCAAGAATTGCAATTTTTCGAGCACTTCTGTTGTGTAAACTGCTCAGAAACCCCCTTATTGTCAATCTACCAAGGAAATCCATCCATCCTCTGAATGCTCTAGGTCTCTAGTTTGTGGCTGTAAAGTTTCATGAGGCTGTGATTATCCTAGAGGTCACCACATGTCATTTTATACAGTGAGGTCAAGTTTAAAAAAAAATAAAAAATGGTCTCACTACAATGAAATGTCTCCTATGGGGACTAACATCATCACACATGAATACAGTTGGGCTCATTGGATCCACAAGAGTCTCAGCTTTACAGTGATACACAATTTATGTAATTCCAAGACTGTTTAGGGACCCCAGTATGCAGAAATATTCAAACACACCATTTTAGAATAGGTGAAAATAACACATTTATACTGCATGAAAAAACAACATGTGATTATTATAAAGTGGGCATGTCTGTAAAGGGGAGACTCGTGGGTACCCATAGAACCCATTTTCATTCACATATCTTGAGGTCAGAGGTCAAGGGACCCCTTTGAAAATGGCCATGCCAGTTTTTCCTCGCTAAAATTTAGCCCAACTTTGGAGCGTTATTTAACTTCCTTCCCGACAACAAAGGTCTCAGAGGGTTTAACATGTTCCTCAAAATAGTCACATGTCAGCAGCTTACAAAACAAGAGGAAAGTAGGAATAAAGAGGCCACTGAGGGAAGATTACAGTTCAAGGAAAGGTTATTAGGTGTGGCGCAACATTTCATAATAGACAATATCTTCGGAAATCCTCTCCCGTAGTGGGCTCTACCAAACTCCCTTCAAAAATACACAAACGTTTCTGTGCATTCCTCACATCTCTCTTTGCTTAAAATAATACAATAATAAGCTAAAGTAGTTTCCAGCTGCACAACCCACAACCTCCACGACACTCTGATGCTTTGCAGATACTTTATTACACAAATAACATAGTTACTGAAAATAGTACTCTTGCAGCAAAACCAGTGTGTGAAAATAAATATCAGATAGCCCACATATGACAGCAACATCGGAAATGCAATTTTCTATGGCATGCCGTTAAGTAAATCATTCATACAAACTGTATGGCAAATGCAGATATGGTGGATGTAATAGATATAAACAGAAATATTTGATGGAGGGGTCTGAGAATACAGGATGAAATTTGAGATCAAGGAAATTAAATGAAACCTGAGAATACAGAATAAAACGGAAAATATTCTGTCATCCCACCATATTTCTTCTCCTCTGTGTATTTTGATGAGGTATGTGCTGTGAATTAGCTTTTAAACGCTGCATTGTTATTAGGGCTACTCATGTGCTTGATTCAGAATCCACTGAATAACTTCCTGCGATTGACAACCTATGACGTACTCTGGAGGTTTGAGTGTTTACCGACCATATTCTCAGTTTTCCATTCATCCCTATAAATTAGTAATTGATCAAATCAAGACTTGATCAATTCATAATTTTTTTTATTTTAAGTTAAATCTCAAGCAATGTACTAAATTGTAGTAACTGTGTAATGGACTTTTGAACAGCTGCTGAACCTGCGCACAATGATTCAAAAGAAACAGAAGAAGTCGGACATTTAAAGAACAATAAAAGCTGTTTTTGCACATTTTGCTACAAATCAGATATTTTCTAATCGAGAGCTGGAGAAATGTCGCTGGCGAGAGGACCGTCTGGAAGTCCCTGCTAAAAAATGGATGGATGGATGAATTAAAAAGAAACATATCTTCAACTATTTTTAAAATGAATAATTTCGGTTCGCTGGTTACGGCTTCTCAAATCTGAATATTTCCTGAAGTTCGTGAATTTGACGTAATAGTTACAGTGCTTGAGACTTGGCTGTTTGATTGGCATCGTACACGCACACATGCATACATACATACAGATATAAATATACATATACATATATATATGTAATAATCCGATCACTTGAAAGGAAGAGAAATCAATATAGTACAAGCTCTACTAGCAGCAGCTGTTTTCATCCCATGGTACATTTTTGTAATGGCGGGTGCTGAAGAAAGGCAAAATACAGACGTAAAAAGGCACAAAATTACAAGTGAAATGTTACAGAACTGAAATGTGTTGTAATAATAATGGAAATGTGTGTAGGTTTACTACATGGAAGAGATTTATGTACGGAAGGATGCACTTTTCCAGTAAAACTAAACAGTCTATACGGTACAGTATAGTGTATCAGTGCTATTAAAATTTCATTTTTAAGATCACAATAAAAATTTCCATACTTCTGTTTAATTGAATTCTTACTCAGATATTGAAATGTCATGAAAAACACTATATTTATGTCCAGTTTTGACTCCAAAACAACAAAATAAGCAGCCAACAGCAGTTCTCTGTTTTTCTTCCTAGGGCCCTGTTTAATGGAGCAGCGACCAGCACAAAGCGGTACAGTAGGTCTCGGGGACCACGGACTGGATGGGCGTCTCCGAGCTCACCCTACGGCTTTGGGGAATGTATGTGCAGCAGCGCAAAGTGCAAAAGGGCAGATAATTACTACAATGACAATAGAAAGAAATCATTTTAAAAAAAAAAAAGGTAAATGGTTTGGTGAAACCATTTACATGATCACATCTCACACAATTTCAGTCTTTACTGTATCTCAGGATGTAAATGGCCACATCCAGAGTCTGAAATTAGCACCTGCCAACCGCCAAATGCGGGTAAATTGTTGGCAGCGGCGGGTCAAATTGTCAGGAACATCTGTTACATTGGCAGACAGCGTAAACACCAGAGATGAGAATAGAGAACTGGTTATTAGTTGTCTGATTCTTTGGCATCTCATGCCTCCGTGACTATCGATTCCTCTGTATTGATGCTTTCCAACAGTCACGCATGCACAATGACGCACACTGTATCGTGTTTCAGTTTGTTTGGAACCGGAGCCACGGTGGAGAGAAAAAAAAGTCTGAGGCTACTACTAGTAAATCTGAGGAGACGCACCCTATTTTCTCCCTGATAATGCGACACTGTGAACAACAAATCTGTGTTGAAATCAACAGGAGGAGAGTTAGTAACGTTAACCGTTAGAAGTCAGTGGGCAGCACAGTCCTGCGTGGTTAAATAACGGAGCAACCAATGTTAACGGAGATGCCATTGAGTTACATTATGGTGCGTTCAAGCTCTACTCAGAGAAAATGACAATTTGGCGAAGGTAAATTACAACGTTATCATGATGTGTTTAAATGTAATCTCGTAAATTTCTGTTTTTTGCCTTGAGACACTTGATTAAATCCAGTTGTTTGAAGGAGATGTTTTCACAGCAATATAAAATATATTTTTTTTAATTCATTATTAATCAAAGCAGATATTTAAATAATCATAATCATTTGAATTGTGTGTTTTCACGGTTAGGAAAATACCAAACTGTCGCAGTGCTGCTTGTGCCGGTCACAGAGCTGCGCCATGAAATCAGAGCCCTTAAGATTTGGCTTTGAGTACAAATTAAAAAATAAAAAACTGAATAACTGTGAAATACTTGACACAGAAATATTCCCCATCTGAAAAAGTCATTCAGTGAAGTTTGGCTTATTTTCTCATGAGTTAAAATAAAAAATCCAGCATTGGGCTTGGATTTGTTTTGACCTGTTTCCAATACAAAAACAACTTATTTCAAGAATTTCATTGAATTTTTTTTTCTTCCAAGTTCCTGATGCTCATTTCAAGAAAATCCCTGAAACAAGTGAAATTGAACAAATAAAAAGTAGCGTAACTTCAGCTCGTTGGCAGATTTGGTCTCGTCTTAAGGCTGAATCTGACACCAGATATTTCAAACATTTGTCCGGGTGATTGTACTAATAATTTCACTAAATGCTAGTTTGATTAGAGGAAAAACAATCTTTCATATATGTGAATCGTGTCACCAAGGCTGTATCAAGACCACAGGTAAATTAAATAAAGAATACTCTATATTATTTTTTATATACACCATAATATTAAATATATAAACAATAAGATTGGCAGCTAACACAACAGTTACACACATGATGAATAAACATACGTCTTGGCAATGTAAGCAGAAGGTTGGTGGCTGGCCCCAGAGTGTCTACGAGGAGGACTGAGGTGGCGGCAGAGCGGAGTACTCCTCGTTCTCCGAGTCGCTGCTGTCCCCCTCGATCCTCTCCTGGTCGCTGCCTTCGGTGCTCAGCTGGTCGAAGCCCTGACGAGTGTAACCCTTATGGGATGCAAAGAAGTTCCCCAGGTTCAGACTGCCCACAGCTTTACCTGGCAAAACACCAGAGAGGGAAACAAAATAATCATTATCTGCAGTTTGCACAAATACAAATGTTTCCTTTACATTTGAATATTCATATTGATACATAAGGTCAGTATGAATATTCAAATGTAAAATAACTCTGTGCTGTGTTTTCTGTGCAATAAGCAACACCTCCTCTGTCGTGTTATCTGTCCTGTGGACATACTGTGACATTACTGAGGGCTGTTTACAAGACTTGTGATCCAACATGTGGCTGTTGCATGTTTTAAAGCTTCAGTAGGCAACAATTTCTTGGCATCATTGGGGCGAAAGTTCCATAATAACCTTTCAGCATATTGTAATTCAAGTGTTCTGAGAGAAAAACTAGACTTCTGCAGCTCCTCATGGCTGTGGAGGTAGAGATAAGATAGGTGTGTAAAAGGTAATATCAGAAATGGCTTACCTCTTATTTTTCCAAAGATCCCTCCCACAGAGCTGGGTTCGGTTTTCACCTCACATCGGTCTGCAAACGAACAATATTCAACAACATTTAGCTGAGTGCTGACCGAATATTAAAGAGTACAACAGACAGCGAAGCATACAGGGCAGAGCAGCGTGTACAATCTTTTAGCATTCTGTTATTTTCCTATTTTTGTGGTAGTGGTTTTGCAAACATTATGTCATTTGTCTGACATTAATGACTTCACTTGATTTTACCTTTTGATGTCATCAACCCCAAACAGGGCTTTAGTGCAACTTTTACCACAGCTTTTACTATCCATGGATAGGGCATCAGCTACCACGTTCTTCATGCCTGAAATGTGCTTGACCTGAATGTTATATGTCTGCAACTAGGGCTAGAGATATGATACGTATCATGATACAGGGATTACGATTCAATATATTGCGATATTGTCAGTAAGGCGATATTTTTTTAATTAAATTTTCTAAAGTGCACACACGTCATATGCTCAAATCCCACAAAAGACTCGTGTGTGGCTCTAATTTAAATTTAATTGATTCTATTTTTGGTGTTCTTAAATAACCAAAACCTTTTGAATCATACATACTGTTTTTCCTCCAGCAGATAAAGACTCCAATGGAGATGACCAGCAGGAGAGGGATGAGTAGCAGGGTGGTGATAATGGCTGGGAGTACACCCTGCTCTTTTTTTGGCTTTGGTGCACTCTTCTTCTTCTCCTCCTCCTCCCCATCTGCCTCTTTCTGTGGTTTAGGCTGTAGAGCCGCAGTTTGCTTCTCTTGGATGGCTGCTGTCTTCGACATGTTGTGCTCCGGCCTCACTTTAGTTTGGACAAACGCCTCCATTTCTATACAGAGAGAAGAGTTGGGATTAAAAGTTAAATTAGATTGTTATTAAAATAAAAATGATTTAACAGCCTGACAACAGTCTAATCGGATTGAAATATCAGCAGAAACGGGCAGGACCCTCAGCGGCAGCAAGTACTTTTATTATCATGATGAACATAAAAACTGTAAAACTCAACAATACCCACCTTCAAGTTCCTGAACCTCGATTCCAGCTTTCTTGACGGAGCGATGTAACTCTGGAAAATTAAGATGAAGAGGTATTTATTAAATCCAGAGTTAATAAAACTGTAAAGTTAAACTACAGGCAGAGAGTTCATCTGCAAAGCCACAACCAAAAGGACTTAGAAATAATAATAATAATAATAGTAATAATCATAATCATAATCATAATAATCATAATAATAATAAAATGATTTCTGTATTGTCACCGATATCTACAGTATCACAATAGTGAATGTGAATTTCACTTAATGCATACACACATAAGTTAGGATGGATTCTGCACATGAGAAGATTTAATAGTTTGGATTCATCCTAGTCTTAATGAAGCTGAGCTTACTCTCCGTGGTGAACTTGAAGACTGTTTTACTGCCTGCATCCCCGACAAAGACGCTGCCATCCTTGGTTTCGATTATGTCGTGAGGCATTTTAAACTCCTGCAAACGAAGCAAAATACAGCTTAAAGCAAAAGTGTTGGCGACAAAAAAGGAGTCATCTCTATGGCTTCTTGCTATTAAAAGGGACTGTATGTAACTTTTTACACATATAAATCGTTTTTTATTGCCGGTGTGTGAACAGGTTGTAACCTAACCTAAGAAATGAGACCTTCCGCGACTTTCCGGGTTTCCTCTATCAGCCTTTAGACTGCTTTTAATGCGATGAACCCTGGCCGTTTATACCGGGAAAATCCAACGGATGTGACGTCATGCACGCTCGCGAGTGCCTTTATTTTCAGCTCCGCTTACAGGGCTAACAGTGTGCAAGCATAGCTAATGTGTGGTTAGAAATGGAATCCATTAACACCAATAAACGACCAGCACCCACCACAACTCAGACTAACAACACAAAAAAAACAAAATCATATCTAGTGAAGCTCGTCTTACAAAACAGGAATGTGACCGACGTCCTAGAAAACTAGGATCAACATTTGGCCGGGCCTTCGATTCATGGTGGGACCTTTGTTTACGAGCATTAGCGTGCGCAACAGGACGTTGACTGTTGTTGGTGTCATTGTTAACAAGCAATTTCTGATTCTTACAGAGAGTCCCTTTAAATGAACGTGATCGACTGCGATATTGACGTGTGTGTGTCTGTGTGTGTTTGTGTGTGATTACCTTTTTCTCTGGGCTGAAGGTATCCAAAATGTCCATGGTTGAATAATCTATTACAAAACCTCTGAGTGGAGCTGAACCATACGGAGATTCCCCATTTACTGCAAAGATCAAGCCATCTTCATGCACACAAACACAAACAAACACACACAAACACACACACACACACACACACACACACACACACACATAAATAATTGTTAGGCACTTACGATTACACAATATAAAGGGAATCCTATATAATTGAGTGCCCCTTTTCAGGGATTGAAAAGGAAAGTAATGCAATATTTCTCAAGTGGGAGGATAAAACACAATGTTTGAACAGTTCTATAACCACATTATAATTGAGCAACAGGGAAAAAATAAAGTGAGGGGACAAGGGAATGACGTGATGAATGTCCCTGGCCAGCTCAGTTAGTAAACTCACCTCCAGCAGGGCTGTACGTGATGGCAAACACCTCCCCTCCAAACTCCTCTTTCTTTATTTCTTTGACAAACTCTCCAGTTTTGGCTATGAAGCACTGGATACGTCCGTTCTCCCTGTCGGCCACACAAACCTCCTGTTTGTCAGGAAGGAACACGAGGCTGTGGGGGAGCTGGAAGGGCGTGCGCCTCCTCCTATCTGACGAGCCTTTAGGCAGGAAAAACAAAACAAAGGAGGGTACTGTATACAGTGCTGCATTGTACTTTGTTATCGTCATCTATAGTGGTTATTTGCATAAAACACACAAAACAAAACACCTACCTGCTCCCCACTCAAACAGGTATTTGCCATCAGCAGAGAACTTCAGTATCCTGGCGTTGCAGTAGCCATCAGACACAAAGATGTTCCCAGTCTCAGTGTCTACAGCCACATCAGTGGGCTGGCAGAAATGGTTCCTGTCACTTCCTGGTGTGAAAGCCTCTCCCAGTGCCAGCAGCGTTTCGTCTCTGCCGTCGCTGCTCACTTTTAACACCTGGTGAGAGTACACATTGATCCTGGTTCATTATGTGTTCATAGATTTGATCTTTGCACGGAATCCCGACCTGTTCTGAATACATTAGCATCAGACCTACTGCTTACAAATGACTTTTTAATGGTGCACATCAATTATTTACAAATAAGCAGTTGTGTGGCCGCTGTACTGCCCCGTTGTGGTGAAGAGGGAGCTGAGTCTGAAGGCAAAGCTCTCAGGTTACCAGTACATCTACGTTCTGACCCTCACCTATGATCATGAGCTTTGGGTAGCGACCGAAAGAATGAGATCGCAGTTACAAGCGGCCGAAAATGAGCTTCCTCCGTAGGGTGGCTGGGCTCCACCTTAGAGAGAGGGTGAGGAGCTCAGACATCCGATAGGTAGATCGGAGTAGAGCCGCTGCTCCTTCGCGTCGAAAGGGGCCAGCTGAGGTGGTTCGAGCATCTGATCAGGACGCCTCCTGGACGCCTCCCTTTGGAGGTTTTTCCGGGCTCGGCCAACTGGTAAGAGGCCCCGGGGTAGACCCAGAACACGCTGGAGAGATTATATATCTCATCTGGCCTGGGAACGACTCGGGGTCCCCCAGGAAGAGCTGGAAAACGTTGCTGGGGAGAGGGACGTCTGGAATATCCTGCTAAGCCTGCTGCCCCCGCGACCCGGCCCCGGATAAGCGGAAGAAAATGGATGGATGGATGGATGGATGGCTGCCTTAAGTTGATTTTATTGAGCTGGTTTTTAAACATACTCAGTTGGGCTAGAATACCACCTGCACCTTACCTGATGAAGAGCCACATCGGTGACCCAGTAATTATTATTCTTGTCTGTAGTTATCCCATGAGGCAAATAAAACCTGCAACATCAGAGATACGAATCATTACAGTTTCATTCTCGTCGTAAAACAGAACAGTACAAGAAATACCTGGTGTCTCCGTTCATACTAGAAAACTAAAGCACACTATAACTTACATGTCTCTGCCAGAAGCCTTCAGGATGTTGCCTTTGATTGGGTCCACAACCAGAATAGTTGACTGCTGAATAGGACCGAGGGACTTCTGCTGGTATCCGAACTGGTTGTTAAAAGAGCTGAAAAAACAAGTATAGTGATTTTTCTACATTAATTAACTTCTGGTTTGAAAACATTATACATTAGGGTAGTATATTTCAGTTTCAAGGACTGACAGAAGCCGTCTGTAAAAACACAAAATGAATATATATAATAAGTGATAGCGACTTACTCGGCCCCCCAGTGGTGGTCGCCTCTGTGGAAAATGACCAAGTTAGAATCCGAGTCAAGGGCAAGTCCTGACACCTGACCCAACTGGAGAGAGCTCTGAGGCCACGCTGAGACCTGCTCCAAATGGTAGTCTATGAAACACACACGCACACAGATTGTTATCGTGGTGTCAAAGGTGATCACTGGCATTCTGCAACTGTTAATAAAAGAGGCTTCACATAGATCTGTTTTCGTTTTAGTGTTGATTAATGTATTTCTGGCTCAACCTAACGGTGACAATGGATAAGCACACACAAACACAATGTTGCAGTGAGTTAACATGAATACATATCTTTGAAATAGATATCCCAGATAAGTCTGTTTGGATTTCTGTTATTTGAGATTAACGACAGCTTGCACATAAGAGGTCTAACACCTCTTCCTAAACAAGTCCCCCCAGGAGGAGCGCCGGTCGTTGATGCCAATTTTCGTAGTGGCCAAACGGCGGTACTACTTCTGTGTCCGTCACGTGATGCCACTGGGCCCAAAAATACTTTTTCCCATAGACTTACATTGGGAAAGAGACGTCTGTAACTCAGCGGATAATTTTTTTTGAGGTGAATCAACTCCCCAGTACGAACACTCTAACAGCCCTTATTT
Organism: Sebastiscus albofasciatus; assembly: GCA_916701655.1. Taxonomy (NCBI): domain Eukaryota; kingdom Metazoa; phylum Chordata; class Actinopteri; order Perciformes; family Sebastidae; genus Sebastiscus; species Sebastiscus albofasciatus. The sequence goes on from CAKAOI010045567.1 coordinate 28,958, forward strand.
AAATCATTGGGTCCTTAAAGTTGTAAAACGCACTAATAGCTGAATTCAGAGTTATTTCCCTTCCTCCATTCATGTGAATGAGACCCAGACCGAGGCTGGAGCAAAGGGCTGGGAGGCGGAGTCAGCAAGCCGTGATGACAGAGTGACGGCTGTGACCCCGTGACCGAGCGGACGCTACTGCGCCTGCTCCATGGGCCCAATGGATGCGGAAGATCGCCGGAAGATCCGGGTACTTTTCCACTCGATAGTTGGGCCATTTTGGCTTCATGCATCACTGAGCAACTTTCATAGGAATGAACGGGGCCCCGTCTCCAACGCCGTAACCTGTTCTCTTAATACATTCATGTTCCCAACATACAGCATACCTGTAGCTGTGATGAGCAACATGATGTGATAGAGATTGTTCTGGTTCAAAACTAAAAGTGGAATAATGATTTCCGTTGTCCCAGACAACAATAAGTTTCCTCTGAGGAAAACTCTCTACAGGACTCCCAAACTGTCAGTGCGTCATGAGATGAGAGGGATAGCCCTGAGATTAAAGGGGGTGAAAGTAGTGAATGTGACAAGTCATGATTGTCACTAATGCACCCGTCTATAATAATGCCTTCTCTCGGATCCCACCCCGTGCTCAAATGCGCCCACAGGTGCGCCAAGTGAGCCATCCTGATGAAAACGCCTATGGTGTGCGCATATTAGCGCGTGCACATGCATGCGCATGAACGCGTGCGAACATGTAAATATGGTCACCCTACACAGAGCAGTCATTCAACCCACTCACCCACTCGTGCTACAAGGGAATTAAAAGGTTCCCTGTAGAGGTTAGATGTGCACGCCGACAAGGACCCACATGCAAATGCATGTGTGCTGGTGGCGAGTTACATATTCCTGCTAATGATTTCACACTATTCCACTGATCTACATGCGGCGGTCATTTGCCAAAATATGCAGTAATGTACAAACAGAGTCAGAGAAGGAGAATGTTAGCTAGTAAACTCATGCATGATTCAATCTTTTAAAAAAAGGGAAGGAAATGCATTCAACATGTTAGACCTCAAAGTCACCAGGGTGTGTTCTGGTGAGTAACGTTTGCTTGTTTTTAAGAAAACTCCACATACTTTGAAAACAAGCAACCCTTCTGCACTGAAGCCAGAACTAATATGGATGCCATTGGACGACAGAGTGAATGAGGAATCAGACATTCAGACTGAAAATAACACTGTGTTAAAAACAAAGAAAAAAATGCAAAGGAGCTGCATTGGGGGGGGGTCGGTTTGAGTAATATATCCGTGAGTGACAGCGAGGAAAGGAATGAGGAGTGAGAAGCGAGGAGGAAGCACAAGATGCAACAGCCTGGGAGGAAAAAGAAACATGGAGAGACTGTTCTCACATAAAGCCCTGATTTTATAATAAAGTGTACATACTATTCCACATGTGTACTGTGTATGTGTTATCATAGCATCCAGGACCCACCTTCAGCTAGCAGGTTGCTTCTTGGCGACTTGGCCGTGGCCCCAAGCTGATGGAATTTGTGGATTCTGTCCCTCACCAAAACGGGATCATCCCTGGTTTGGAAGGCTAGTCTGGTACTGGGAGAGCCCAGGTCTTTGTTTTGCATTAAGCTATCAATCTGAGCCACCAACTCAGACTGAGCTCTCTGCATCTCACTGGGGTTGTACTTATGAATGTGAACTACGTCATTGCTCTGGCCTAGCAGCTTGGACATAAGAGAATAGAGATCACCTGCACAGACAGACAGAGAAGGAAAGAGTGGAAATAAAAGGACAAGGAGACTAAAGGCTTGATTTTGCCCGGTTTATATGCGCTCCTCGGGGCTTAAAGCGGTAATCACAAGGGGCACAGGAAAAGAGTGGAGAGTAGAAAGACAGTCTTTTGTACACAAGTAAAAGTTCGGAATAGTTCTTCCACCACTGCTGATTATCTGCTTTTAACAACCCCCACAGTCCGTGCCGTCTCAGTGATATAAAACAGTGACTTACACTCAAGAGGGGGCAGGGAGACCTGTGGCACACCGATGGCACATTAAGTGTGAACAAAAAGCGACACTGAAATGTTAGTGAAGTGTCTGGGCTCACCGTGTCACAACAATGTGCTCGAGAATACCTGCCACGAGAATTACCGCCTCGCTGTTGTATGCCTTGGCCAACCAGTCAAGCTGCACTTTATATCCATGTCAAAGTGGATGTTTGTGCCAGATGTAATGAAATTCCCTCCAGGAGTTCCTGAGATATAACTTTCACGAGAATCGGACAGACGTGAGGTGACCTTGACCTTTGACCACCAAAATCGAATCAGTTCATCCTTGACCCAATGATATAATCATGATAGGATAATAGCCTAATCATTAAAAGTAGGCTCTCATCAAATATGATAAGAACAGCTGATTTCAGGCTTCAGCTTCCATAACCGCTGCTCTACCTGGTGGATAGATAAACCATTGCAGCTGGTTTTCTACATATGGCACCATTGGGGGTGTTACGAGCCGACCCCCGCATTCACTACATCATCGCGGGGATCTCCTTTCAGCCAAGGACCCAGCAGGGACCCTCCACGGTTCGGCCTGGGCCTCATCACAAAGGGAGGGAAATTCTAGGTGGCTGCATCTGTACTGCACAATGCACTCGTACGGGAAGTGTGCAACAATAAACAATGGAGACAGAACACAATGCAGAAAACGCAGTCTGAGTGCAGAGTCTCTGGCCTCAGCACATCAAAGTAACGGGCGTACCTGGTGGCCAGTTCGGTTTGATGATAAAGTCACAATATGACTAGCTTTAGTTTAGCGTGATAATCAGCATTTGAGTATATCCATAACTTGATCTGCTACACTGCCGAGAGCAAAGCATTTATCGGTTGAGTCCAATGAAGTCACATTTAGTCGTCTTGTCAAAAACAACATCAACCTGATGTTTAATCGTATTGCTGTCTGGCTCAGTGTGACCATGTGCTCTGCCTATGCTAGAACGCTGACGTTCCTGCTTTATGCAAGAGTTGATTGGCTGTATTGAAATAAGGTATCCACCTACATAGACAGATACCTAGCGGCATGCTGTCGAATTAATGCAAAACTAGGGGTGCCATCATGAAACCAAAAAAAACAAATAAAATAGAAATTTCTGTCTTTTGGTTTCTGATTTTTTTCACAAAGGAGGACACACGACAAGTTTAGTCAGATTGTAAGAGCAGATAATGTGAGATTAGGTCTAAATAAACCACAAAGCGATTCACATTAATCCAGCGTTTCAGCCTAGTTAGCGCCCCAAAATGTGAATTCACAGCAGTAGAAACCAGACAGAGCTCAGTAATGCCAGAGAGCTGAGTCCTAATATCACATTCATTCTAAATGGTAATACATATTTAGGAAATTACAACAGTGGAGTGATCGGTGGGGTCGAGTGACAAAATGTACTGTGAGTGAGACCATACTGAATGGGAGCTAATCATTTAGCTGGCTTTGCTAGCTGGGCTGGGCAAACAGTAACCAGCCAGTCCAGTTAGCCTTTTGCCTTCTGTCTAACTAAATGGATGACACACAAGTTAGGATGAGCAGATATACATACTGTCTTCCATAATTCTTGTTTGCCTCAGTTATTTGTATAAAAGTTATTTAAACAACGCCTCCATTTGTTTAAAAAAAAAAAAAGGTCTGGAGTGCTCAGAAGTTCAAACAAGTGTAATGAAGGTGCTCTTTGGATCACAAAAGAAGGAAGATCCAAGGCACTCCTCTAGCAAGCCTTTAATCAGAGCCTTCTGATTCCTTAGGTTTTCTAGTTTCATATGATACCAGTATCTTCACTCCAGCTTTAAAACTGAGCCCGCTACAACCTAAATATCTCAAAGTTGCACAAGAAATTAATGGCATTAAACATTACGTTAACTTTTACAGCCCTACAAATATATATATTTAATACTTAATCATGTTGTTCCCCATCTGCATTGTCATTGCTTTACATATGTAACAATAGTTCTGCTGCCATTTTGGGCAGTTACTTTGCATTTAGGACATGATCTATGCCATCCTAATTTAGGATAGTTAGGACGTTTCTGTAATGAGGCCCGAGGTAAATACTTTTGCAACCTAGTGTAGTTGTGATAACACAGTGGTGCAGCTCATTGTCCTTGAACTCACCATGATCCGGAACCTGCTCTGCTTTGTTTTTAGTCGTCAGCAATCTCTTGTCTTGATGATCTTTGGGGGAAAAAGCAAAGTTTAGTCAGACAGGTTTCTTTTTTGAAAAATGTACATGATGTAAACTAAATTAAACAAGGCAAGGAGGCACACATGGAGGAAAGTGTGAAAAGCGAGTGTGACCCTTACATTAGCAACGTTTCAACAGAAAAATACAAATAAAACAATTAAACATTAAATTGAATAACTATGGGTTAGACAGCCAATTAGACTGTTATCAGGATATTAAATAAGCGTCATCAGTTGCTATAAGCACCATAAATGTGGGTCAATAGGGACCTACTACACCCACTAGTAAGTTTTATCATCTATTCACATGGTAGATCACCAAAAGAAGGTATAAAATAACACGACAGTGACCTCCAGCGGCCGTAGTAATTATGACAGAAGCAGAAGGAGAAGTCACGTGCTGTAGTGTAGACAGTGTGAAACTACATAAGGGGTCGAGGCTTTCACCCAGAAGACTGGAGTTGGCAACCTGTGTGAAACAAACGTGTAGTTGTGTTTGTGTTCGTAGTTATTTTAACCCAAAACACTATGTTTTTCCCTCAACTTAACCAAGTGCTTTATTTGCCTAAACCTAAAGACGTTGTAGTTTTGTTGCCTAAACCTAAAGAAGTTGAAGTTTTGTTGCCTAAACCTAAAGACGTTGTAGTTTTGTTGCCTAAACATAAAGAAGTTGAAGTTTTTTGGCCTAAACCTAACTGTTTTTTTGCCTAGACCTAAAGATGTTGTAATTTTGTCGCCTAAACCTAAAGACGTTGTAGTTTTTTTGCCTAAACCTAAAGAAGTTGTAGTTTTATTGCCTAAACCTAAAGAAGCCTTTTTCTTTGTGTTCAAAACGTGACATTCCATTCAGTTTTACATGTTAGAACGTGTTGCTTTTAAGTTTCACTTTCACTTTTACAACGTAGTAGGCGTAGTAGGCCCCTACTGACCCACATCTATGGTGCTTATAGCGACTGATAGTATGGCCTGATAACAGTCGAATCCGGTGCGTTTGAGCAGAGGTTTTCAAAGTGGGAGGCAGACTCTAAATAGTTTCAGGGGAGGCTCAGTGAATGGAAGTGAAACAAATTTACATTAGACATTACATTAGTTATCAAAAGAAGATCACATGGAATAGCCTAAAGAGATAGTTGAGAGATACAGCAGTTTTGGGGATTGTTTCCCACTGTCCCACAGTCAGAAACTAATAAATGCCTTAAGGACAGACTTTTTATGTATTTGCTGTAGTCTGAAGTTATGTCAAACAGCAACATTAGGCTATCTTGGCCTTAATTGTTGAGTTTCTATGAATTCAGGAATTAAGTGAAAATAAGCAAGTAAACTGAGGGGGGGAGTGAGGAGAGGTCGACAGTCTCAGACTTTGAAAACCCCTGTGGTTAGAACTATGCAGCATAAATAAATATTACCTGGTGAGGGCCCCATATGCATCATAGAGTGCATATGACCTGGACTGACAGCGATGGGAACGTTGGCCTCAGCTGGAATATGCTGAAACAGTTCTTTGGAGCCGGTCTCCATGCAGCTCATGTAGGGGATGGCATGTTTGCTGTCCATGTAGTACATTATATAGAAGTTGCACATTTCGTCACCAGAGGTAGCACTGCAGACAAAACAGAAAAGTACCTGGGGATAAACACACCACTCACGGTACTAGACATAAAAAATGGAGGAACGGTGATACAGTATGTCTGTATCATAAAGACCTGCCCAATATCACACACTAATAAATGACTGCTGCAAATCACTACCTTTGGAGCCCAGGCAATAAATTGGCAATATTCACTGACAATTGAGCACATTATTTTTACACTATACTACATACCTTGATTACAATTCTTTAGCAATCAAATTTAAGAATTTAAAAAATATTTGGTTATTTTATGCTAACGTTAAAGGGGATATTGGCCAATTTATCATCTATTGTAGAGTTAGTAACAACAGGTAAACTACAGTGTGGTGCATCAGGTTATACTACATTACTCACCCAATATACGTTTTGGAGGTTCTGCCCTCCCCAGTAAACACACATCTGGCTGCAAGGGTGTCACCATACTTCACAGTCACCGCCTTGTCAGCAGGATAGAAGGCCTGGAGAGAAAACACATTCACTGCTGAGCAATGAGCAAACAGCACTCTACTGGACTGAAAACTGTTGTGATCAATATATTCTTGGTTGAACTCAGCCGTATTAGTTACAATATACTGTACATGTAACCTGGTAATTATTAACTCCTTAAAGAACTGGGAACAACTTGGACAATCCCATATTTCTGTCATCACAATTATGTAAGAGAGGTTTGGAAAACTACACATAGTCAGTTCATTCAAAGATTAATCTCACTAATAAAGGGAGTATAGACATTTTCAAACTTGACCACATAAACATCCGAAATGGGCCCCTTTGTATTTCCTGTTGCAATGTTTGTTAATGTAGTAGCTGACAGGAAGTAAACTTGGACCAAAGCTGTTGCCATAGCAACAGAATGGCAATGAAAAGGTCTATTGGTGCCTTCAAATGAGACTCGTGAGCTCGTATTTACGACATGAGCGTCTAGAAGCCACAGAGGCTAACGATTTAGCAAGCTAGCAAGTGGGTAACATAATGCAGGAAATGCAAAAACATAATGACAGAGGAAAAAGATGAGGCCGTTGGGAATATCAACATTACCCTCAGACATATTATAAAATTATGAAGAAAAACAATATATGACTAAAATTGCAATATATTAACTTATTATGCACCGAAAAATGTACTTCAATGGCCTCCACCATTTCTGACAACGTCAACAAACACGTCACAACTCGTGAACTCAGAGCTTTCAGAAACTTTCCGCTTACGAGGTCGTGAATACCACAAGAGGGGGGGCGTTCATATGGACTCTTCTCATGAACACGGTGAACACGACCTCATTTGAAGGCACCATTCTCCTCGAGCGAGACTCATGGCAAAAATAAGCACTTTTAATGGACGTAAATTACCCCGATTACGAGGATTACATTGCAGCCAGTGAGCGGCTGCTGTCTGCAGCGCTCTCGTTCAATACTGGACCAACTTCAAAAATCGTTGTCCGTATTTGTCTGTTGGACACAAAAATATGGAAAATAGGGTCCATGTTGAAAAGTACAGATTTTTTTTCCCCCTTTATTGATAGTGAAGAAGCAGAGAGGAAACAAAAAGAGAGCCGGCTATGACACGGAACATGGATCATATGGAATATGATATGAGTGCACCTTTAACCATTCGGCAACAAACATTTTTAATTGTCTTCTGATGTGATATGTACCTGTGGCAGCTGAGGGGACTGTCTCCCAATCAGGTCCCACTTCCCGTCTCGGATCCTGTAGCCGTTGACCACTTTACCTGTGACAAAAACACTCATCCAGGTTACCGCTAATATTGATAAAAAGTTACTCTGAAACGGACTTCTAAATCCTCTGGTGTTACTCACCGAGGTGGTGTGTGTGGGTCCTGAAGGCAAACGGGTAGATGGGATATGAAGTGTAATCACAGGCGATGTCTGCATTTGTAACTAACAAAGAAAAATGATGGGATGTCAAGGCAGGCCCAATCTTTCATCAATGTACAATCCCATTGCTGCCCCTCCAGTCCTTTAATGTAACGTTCAAATATTGCAATTCTTTAAGTAAACATTAAAGGCAAGTGATAGGAGTAATGGAGATTTAATTGTACTGTAAATTATTGTAGTTGTCGCCTCATTGCACAGGCATCTGTCCTTATGCCCCAACAGAAGTGCTTCAGTGTTTCCTGAAGCATTAATTGGCCTAAATCCATGCTTGGGGTTCTGCATATTTACATCCAGGAAATAAAAACATACCTCTTTTTCCTGGAAGGATAACTGTGTCCACAGACATAAGCAGGTATATGCCAGCAATGAATGGCTGCCTTTAAGGAGGGCAAAAAGAGACACAGTCAGAGGGGAGGAGGCTGTAAAGTTTTGGTCACCTTTTTTTTCTTATCACATTTCCCCTGACATTTCCTTCTTCTGCCTTCTTCTCAAGTCTACATGTACATTCTCACACATACAGAACAGAAGTCTCAGGGAGAACAAGCTAACCACCATGACTCTTTTCGTTCATACATTTGCTAAATTTCACAGTCATTACTTCCTCTATTAGCATCACAGACAAGTTAATGTTTTGAAGTAAAAAACTTACGGTTTGGATGTCATTCTTAGGGAAAGTCCTGAGCAATCTCTATGATGGTCTGCAGAACAAAAAAAAATGTTTTCATTGCAAACAAATTCAAATTTGTCAAATGTATCTTTATATTTGTGATGACGCCACATTTCAAAATTGGTCAGGATTTTAAAACTCCTGTAATCTCATCCCAGACACCATGAACATTTAATAACTTCAGGTTAAAGTAAGAGAAGTGCATCGTTCCCAAAAGTACGAGTCAAGAGCTTCTTCTATCACTAGCAGCTACAGTGTTGAGCAGAATGCACTCTACTGGAGAAATTAAGTAACAATAATATTAATGAGCTATCAAAACATTGTTATTGATTTATGTTTATTTAAAAAGAGTGTTAATATCGGCGCAAATTGGAGAACATGATCGCCGATACCGATATATCTGCCATAGGCCAATATCGGCTGATAAAATCAAAATCAGTTGGGCTCTAGTTATAAGAATATCGAAAATAAAAATCAGTTTTCTGGATCAATAAAGCACTCACTGAGGAACTCACTGCTTCAATTGAATACATTTACCATCAACACTGATTGGACATCCATAAAAAATGAGCTGAATTAACTTCTATGAGGACTCACCTCTGAAAGCACTGATATCTCCATAATGGATCTGCAGCACAAAGTGGGTCATTCCTGAACTTCTTCCGACTTTAAAACCAACATCTGATGAGACAGCAGAGAGAAGAACGGAGACATGGAGATGTAAACAACTCGGGGACAAAAGATAGAAAAATGTATAACTGTACCTAAAACACTGTTTGCCAAATCTTTTTTGACAAATAAATTAATTTTGTGCTCCTAATTGTGATCCAACCGTTTGAGGGACATACCTTTGGGTAATTTAGTGGGTGGTGCATTCCGCGCCCAGGCGTACATAATGGATGCTTCATCCTCACAAGTGCCTTGAACAGTGCCACAGTCCCTTAAGAGAGAGAAATGACAAAATCAATACCACTTTAAATGACCAGATGGGGGAAACACAGTGAATTACAGAGGTAGTCACAGAGCAAAACAAATGAGGCTGATGTGGATGTTCAGTCAGGAAGACCCTCCTTACACTCATTCATTCACAATCTTTCTGTCTCTCTCTCTCTCTCTCTCTCTCACTGGCTCCTACTCTATCAGCGGACTTTGGGTGTTTCACTCTGAGATAACTAAACAGATTCTGCCACGCTCTCTCTGAGACGATCATTTCGTTGCAATTGTATTTTAGAAGTGTTCTCCTCTCTGCTGCTGTCAAATGTCATTTCAGTGCCAACCGATGCAACCCGCCTCAACCTCATAACCTCCAGTATTCATATTTAGTGCACAGTCCTGAAATACCTGTCCCTTGGATGGAAAGAACACCTGCAGGCACTTCCATAACTAAGGACTGACACACAGACAATCAAGTAGAAAAAACAGAGGGGCGTGATACAATAGACTCCTGGTAAAAAAGCTATTTGTAAAGGCCAGACAAATGTGAGTTCCTATTCAGCTCCATTGGCTTCTTTGGGTACATCATTGAAAGTGGGCAGGTGAAGACAGACCTGGATAAGAGTAGCCCAAACTGTCATTTCTCAAGCAGCTCCAGCAGTTCCTTGGCTTTGCCAATTTCTAGCGCAGATTCAACAGAGATTACAGCCAGCGACCCTAACCCAACTCACCTCCATTATCTCCACTAATGCATGTGTATAGGTCCTGTTTGTGTGTGTATGTATTTTGGGGCCTGTGTGCAATGTGTAAAAACAACAGAGTGAAGAAATTGAGGATTAATAAAGTATGTCTTCTTCTTTCTGGAGTCTGAAGAATCCAGTTTATACTGACAAAAACAGGAATATTACCAGTAGCTGCTGGTGGACACGGGAGTCTTGCAGCCAAACAGAAGCATGTGATGGACTGTGTCCATACTGGCATGAGGTGTGAAGTCCACTGAGGATGAAAAAGCACTGTGGTTAAAATATTTAAAGCTTCAGTAGGCAACACTTTTTTTGGCATCATTGGACAAAAATGCCATAATAACCTTTCAGCATATTGTAATTCAAGATGTCTGCTACAACTGACGCAGTTACCAATGAGTTCTGCTTTTAGAGTAGAGCTACATACTGTATGTTGTCTGTCAACTAAAGGTATTTAAAAGAAGATATACTCACCGATATATGCATCTCGACTAGTTGGCACAGGAAATGCTGTGCACAGGTAAGTGTCCGACTGAAACATTAAAGAACACAATGATCATATTCATTACTGAGTAATAGAGAACAGTCGTCAATGGCTGAAATGTCCAGCAGCATAACTTTATGATGTATTCATTATAGACAGATGTTTACAGTAAAACGTTATTTAAGTTTTACAAAAACAGTTTGTGTGAAGGGCTGCAGAGCCTTCACTCAGTAGTAGAGACAAAGACTCACCCCAGCTGGGACAACACCTGGCATCCGAATATCCACAGAGAAGTTGTGAAAGTTTGTTATGATCTGCGGCCTGCTCCTGGACACGCAGTCGCTGGGATCTGACAAGACGTTTTCCTGAGACCTTGAGGAGGAACAAAAGAAAAATGTGGTTTACTTCCTGCTACACAACAGGTGCCCGCTTCGCTCACATGCAGGAGTGTCGCAGCTGCTGCTACAACTCCCATCCTAGGGGAAACACTGACTGCCCTACTGAGACACGATCATATGCATCAGTGGCCGTGTTTCCATTTACCTATTTTTATGCGCATTTTGAAGTGTTACATTAGAAGATCTGTTGCAGTTTTTCAAAAATTGTGAATCATTGCAACCACGAGAGGTCCTTGACAATATAGTCATGAATATACACAAAAAATATTAGGCTGATGGGTCCACTAGTATGCAAGATTAGCCGTGGATAGACGCACGCACGCACGCACGCACGCACACACACACAGACACACACACACACACACACACACACACACAGACAGACAGACAACTGAATATGCCTGGCAGACATAATAACAGCTTAAACTTTCCAAAAATCCATTTCACATCTCCAATTTAAAAAAAAAGAGAGCTTTTTTTTTACTTACCTTTTGAACCTGTAGAGAGGGTTTTGTATTTCCAAGCTGTGGCTGTGACAGATGAATGCGAGCACCACCACAAAGAACACAGGGACTCCCATCATGCCTGTGGTTCTCACAGCTTGTTTCGCTGCTGCTGCTGCTGCTGCTGCTGTCTGGGCTGCAAATGTGAAAAAGAGGCTGGTTGAGGAGGAGTGGGGATATGAGGGTAGGTGAAGGTAGCATCCCTGCTGGACCTCACTCCTTTAGTATGTACACTTGGTGGAAAAACCACCGGTGAAAGCGTGTGTTAACTGAATGCCACAGTTGTGTGACGACAAACCCAGCACAGACATAGAACCCAGTAACACAGCTGGCTCTGTCCTCCACGGATCTTGAACTATTAATTCACACTTTCATATTCTCCCGTCTAGACTATTTTAATTCCCTCTACACCTGCCTCAGTCAATCTGCTTTAAATCGCCTACAGGTGGTTCAAAATGCAGCGGCCAGGTTATTAACCAGAACTAGCCGTCGGTCTCACATCACCCCTGTTCTGGCATCCCTCCATTGGCTCCCTGTAAAATTCAGAATCAACTTTAAGATCTTGCTAATTACATATAAGGCACTGCATGACCTCGCCCCCAGTTACATTGCTGATCTCCTTGTTCCATATTCAACCTGTCGAACACTTCGATCCTCTAATCTCGGCCTTTTATCCATCCCCCGCTCAAACTGCAAAACAAACGGTGATCAGGCCTTTTCTGTCTTAGCCCCAAATCTCTGGGATCACCTCCCCCAATCAATTAGAGCTGCTGAATCTCTGGACTGTTTTAAGTAGCTTCTAAAAACCCATTTCTATAGGCAAGCCTTTCTATAGACCTCATCCACATGTGTGTTTGTCTGTTTTTGTTTGATCTGTTTCTCATTGTTTCTGTGTTTCATATTGTAATTTTTCCTTGTTTTCATCATTGTTTGATGTTTCATTTGTGTGTGAAGCACTTTGTAATGGTGTGTTTAAAAGGTGTTATATAAATAAAGCTTACTTACTTACTCTGTCGATGCATTTTATTTACAATATTTACATGTTGTTAATAGGATTGGTCCATTTGACAATATATATAGATATATATA